>MNCI01019562.1:81261-147001 GCA_015680685.1 Gnetum montanum
GAATTGACTATGCTTGATGCATGAATATGATGGGGATGAAACCAATAGTAGAAGAGTAAGAAGGGGTAGAATATGGTGGCACAATGCCCATGGAGAACATGAAGGCATTAGGGGAAGGCTCAATGGCTTTCGGGGTTGCTTATTGGAACAATCCTCCTAGGTTATTTTTAGGTTCATATTAAGCCCTAAAATCTACCTTCTCTTCTTGTTGCTCCTTTGAGTTGTGCTTTTCATCCTCCTCCTCCATATCAATCAATTGAGCTAAGATGCCAACATTGACATTGTTGAGGAGTATTTGGTCATAAGGGGAAGGGATATATTCCTTCCCATCCTGATGTATGAGCTCAAACTCCCTTTTGGCTTCTACTTCCAAACATGAAATCAACATGCCAACCTACATTTTAGCACAAATAGAGTTGTACTAACCTTCATTTATTTCCAAAACATTAGGATGTTTTCCTCTAATCCTTAAAGATTTCTTACATTCTATGATAGGAGGGTCCTTGAGGTCATACATCCTCATAGTTTATTGGTTGTACCCATTGTCAATGAATGTGAAAGGTAGCTTGGTTAATTATTTGAAAGACATGTTGAAAGGAAATAGAAAGATGGTATAAAATGATTGCTAAATGGTTAAAATAGAGGAAGGAATTCCAAAAATGAAATACCAAAAAAATGAAATGTCAAAAAATGGAATCCCAAAAATATAATGCTAGAAAATAGAGTCCAAAAAATTGAATCCTAAAAATGGAGTCTTGGAATGTTGCTAAACAGACTATGCTAAATGCAATGGATGTTGAAGTAGATGGAAAATTGGTAGAAAAACCCAACTTTGATTTTAGCAAGCAACACTAGATTTGTGGGTATAGTAGAAGGATAGAAATGACTAAAATGTGTTTATGACCAGGAATTTGAGTAGAGTCCCTCCTTCTAGCACTGGAAAACTATTGGTGCTAGAAATCTTGGCTATTGGAATGGGGAAATAGAAAAATATGAGTGCTAGAATAGTCTTAATCTTGAATCCTAAGGGCCTCCAAAAAATGGAATTTAGGATACCTTGGATAGTCTTGCTGATCACCCAAATACTTACAAAATGTAAATGGAAATGGCTATGGAAACATAGATGTAATCATAGAAAAAATCAAAAAAATGAAAATGAAAACATAGATGGATTTGGTCAAATGGTAATGAAAGCAAAATTGCAGTTTTTGGGCCTAGCGTACTCCAAGTTTTTGCTACCAAGAGATACTACCAGGTGAGGTTGTAATAGTCGCAGTGGGTTTTGATGGTTAGAAATAGGAAATGGTATTACTGCCAATAGTTGTGGGAAAAAATGCCAAGTATTCAAAACTACTCTATGGGATACCAAAAATGCCAAAACTTGAAACCTGAAAATGGTGTTAACATTGGGTCTTTATAGGGTTAGGATTACCATTTTTGTGTCTACCATTGACTACCATTGATTGTGGACTTACAATGGTCACTACTGCTAGCCTAGTCCATTAACTATTGCCAGCATAGTCCACTAACTACTATCAGTGTAGCTTGCTAACTAATGTCAATGTAGTCCACTAACTACTATTAGCATAGGCCATTCAGCATAGTTTGCTAACTACTATCAGCATAGTCTTTTGACTACTGCTAGCATAGTCCACTTAGTGTAGTCCATTAACTACTACCAATGTAGTTATCATTTCTGGTAAATCTGGATGGACTTCACCCATAAAGGCCATCCATTCACTAAAAATAGCAAACAGGCCTTTGTGACTATGTTGGAGGTGATAGAAAATAGGACAAGGGTTGGGAACTGCAAAAATGGTTTGATCCATTGGAAATTTTTGTGCCTACTAATGAATGATGGTTGTTGTTAACTTGGAATGTCTATGCTAGATGTTGTTGGAAAACTAGAAATTCCAACAATTGCACTATTGCACTTCTATTGGGTCTTGGTGGTGACTACATTGGCTGTAGCTACTATGACTATAGAAAATGTAGTTTCAATGACTACTGAAAGTGTAGTTCCAGTGACTATTGAAAATGGCTCCAACATATTTGGAACTATACCCCTATAAAAACTCATGAAAATGCCATTTTTGGCCATTCCAAAGGTATTTTTGGCCTTTCCAAGCTAAGATATGGAAATGGGATACCTATTTCTACTTGGGAAATAAGAAAATAACAAGTTTTAAAGCATTTTTTTAGCTCCAAAAAGCTAAATTATGCAAAATTGTAGCTCATGGACTACATATCTCACATTTACAATGAATTCTTGCCCCAAGATAGAAAATGAAGGTTGCAATATGAAATTGTACTAGTGTTTCATTTCTAATGTTCTTATTGTCTTGCTCCTTATATGCCTTATGAGGTCAATTTATAGTGATTTCAATATGGTGTGGATCTTGTGTGAGGCTTTGTCAGAGGAAGAAAGGAAGTTTAGGGTGTTGAGGATAAAGTTTTGCATTTTCTCCCATTTGTAAGGATGTGCTAATAAATCCTCCTACATCAACAAATTACTATAAAGAGTAGAAGGCTCCTAAATGCATTTATTTCCTTGTTAATTTTCATTATTCCCTTTATTTTGTCTCTAATGATCCCAAACAAGTGAGACATATACTAATTTTTCATCTGAATGGATAGATTGGTCATATTTTTGTAGGCATCCTTCTTTGGTCTTCTTGCCCTTAGTTTTCTACTTGTGGTTCAAGCCTAGTGTCTTGTAACTTAGTTATGGTGAAGCGACAATAATTTAGATATGTGTTTAATGCATTTGGTAGTTATTTAAATATTTATACATTATTTATAATTTCCCATGCATGCCATGATTTAATGGTTGTGATAATATTTTTTAAGCATTTCCAAGGATTGTATGTATCATTGTTTCTACATAGTCCTTAAGCAAGTCCATGAAGGTGTATGTGGGGAACATATAGGACCTAGAGCCATGGTTTCAAAGATTAGATTATTAGGATATTATTGGCCCTATATGAAAAGTGACTCCCTATATAAGATTAAAACTTGTGATACCTATCAATATCACAACAACCTGATACATGTGACACCAACTGAGTTACATACTACTTAGATAACTTGGCCATTTTAATGATGGGGACTTGACATTATTGAACCTATAATTTCTAATCCTTCCATAGGGGATAGCTTCATCATCATTGTAATTGAGTACTTTACAAAGTGGGTTGAAGTTATTTCTCTAAGGAAGATAACATCTCAACAAGTTTTTAAATTCATACTAGACAACATAGTAATATTGACCTTTTAGTGTGTCAAAACATTAAGTATAATGGAGTCAAAGGATGTTTGTATGGTTGTGTGGTTTTTTTGAAGGACAAGATACATGGGAAATCAAGATGAGATGTCAAGGAAGGAACTAGTTAGACAAAAGAAGAGCTCAAAGAAAAAGGTCATCCACAAGGTCTTAAGCAAAAATGCAAGAATTCAAGAAATGTGGACAAGAACCAAATAACTCACAGGAAAAGTTGTCATCATTAAAGCATGAAAAAGTAAAAGGTTATGAAAAGGAATGAAGAATTCATCATGCAAATGAAGGTGTAGAAAGACATCTCCAAGAAACAGTAAACATCTTGGTAGAATTGAAGGATGCACAGGCAAAGATGTCTCTACTAAACAGAAAACATCTTCATCAGATAAAGATGTCTTTTACCAAACAAATACATCTTCCTAGAATGAAGGCCAGAAACAAAAAGATGTCTCAAAAATGAAGAAGACATCTTCCATGACCATTAGGTAGTCATTGCATAAGTTCAAAGATAGATTTGAAAACATAGTGGCTATAAGAAGACATCATTCTCATTGGAAAATGTGCAAGGTTTTGTACTATCATTGTGTAATAATTTGTTAATCATTGTAATCATTTTTTCTCTTCATTATAATATATTTTATCTATTGTAAAGGGAATTATTCCTCAAAGTTCAAGGATTAATAAACTAAGTTGCATTCATCCCTTGTAATTTTTGTTCTCCCTTATTGGCCTACAAGGTTAATGTGCTTCCTATGGAAAGACATCTTTCTTGAGCCTATTGGGATCCTACAGGATTGAGTGTTGGTGTAATGCCACAACACTTTGAAGTAGAGATCAAGATTGTAAAGGTTGTGGGATCCTCCAAACAACTTTGTAAGCTTGTGGGAACCATGTAGGATTGAGTAGATTCATAGCATTGAATCACTCTGAAGCAGAGCTTAGATCTTGTACAGGGTGTGGTACACTTCAAATCATATTTGAGAGCAACAAAGTCTAAAGGTATGCTTGCAATATACCCTCTAAGTGTGGACCACCCAAGTTGGGAAACCATGTTAAATTTGGTATGTATGCTTTTTCTAATGAATTTTAATTTGGGGAACTTATTCATTCCCCTCGCCACCCACCACCGCACCCCCCCCTACCTCGTCCAACTTTCTAAGTTCAATGATTCATAGGTGGTATTAGAGCCTAGTACTCTTCTTCATCATCAAATTCAAAGAGTGAACAATGGAGGGGACATCTTATACAAAGACATCCATGTTTGATAGATTCAACTTCACTTATTGGAAAGCTATAATTCAAGGATTCTTCGAATCCATGGATTTTGAAGTATGGGAGTCAATCCTTGAAGGCTATGCTCTACCTATCAACATCTCCACCAGTGTCATCAAGCCACATAACACATGGACACAAGAGAGAAAATTTCATGTTTGATTTAAAAGAAAAAAATTATTTATATTGTTCTTTAAATAAATCTAAATTTAACAGGGTAGTAGGACATAAAATGACCAAAGAAATTTAGCAAACTTTAGAAGATACTTATGCAGAAACCTCTATTGTTATGACGGAACCTCTCTCTCTCTCTCTTTGACACCACCAATGAATTGCAAAACTGTGTAATATCTATGATGCAAAACACAAATCTCCCAATGTTGTACCAACTATAGCCTATGATGGCCTATAGTTTGCTAGTTATCTCATGTGGCCTTATGCAATGTATTGTAACAACATGTATTCTTTATCTTATTTTGTTATTCTCTTTGATTTATGCCCACAGGATAAGACCCAAAGTCATCACAAAGGTGTAACTCATCGTGGAAGTAAGTTACCATGTGACCTTGATGCATGACATTTGATTAGCTTGTCCTACTGTGTCAAAAGTTCTTATCTTACATCACTTCCATTACCCCCTTTTAAGCCACAATCCCATAGCCCAATTGCAACCTTTTTTACCCTAAAAAATAATGATGATCTATGTTCAACATGCATGCATCATGGTCATGTGACATTTCCTTCATCATGCTCCACTATCATTTGACATTTCCTAGCATTTGGCATTGTAACTTTCACCACTGAACTTGAGGTAGGATCTCATTATAAAAAGTGGAATTTCTAGTTCATAAGCTACAACCTTACATACCTTAAGTTATGGAGGCTAAAAAAATGCTTCATAAGTTGTGATTCCCTCACTTTACAAGTAGGAAAAGTTATACTATGCATGTAGCTAGGCTTGAGAAGGCTGAAAATGCCTTGGGAATCATCAAATTTTGGGTTTTCACAATCTTTATGTTGGCCATGACAATTAATATGCTAGAATAACCTACAGCTAGCATATTAATTTTTGGACCTTAACTTCTACATTGCAACCAACATATTTATTCTAAAAAAACCAAAGCTAGTGTACTTATGCTGGAGCAACTAAAGCCAACATAGTCTGCTAGGGGAAGCCCAAAGCTAGCATATTTATAATCAAAACTTATCAAGTTTGAAAAACACACTGGGCATTGGTGGCTTGAAACATCATAAATTTGCAACAATCTATCAACAATCATGACAAAAATTTGTAGCAACGAATCAAACTCCATTACCCTATAAAAAAAATTACCACACTCAAAGGACTTTTGGCAAACATTTGCATTCAAACTAAGCAAAAAAACTCTCAAAGCATTGCAAATCAACTAAAATTCCAACAACCACTTCATCACAGCAACACAAATCCAGTGCAAAGAGATTGATAAGGAGCCTTGGGAGCACAACTTGGAATGTCCACATAGTGATGGTGACTACAGGGCATACTCTACTGATATCACTAGGCATCAAGCACCATTTTCCCTAGCTTTTTAGGCATCTTGGATCTTGAAATTTGTACTAATCTAAACTTTGTTCTTGTCATGATTTTTATTCTTTTAATAGAAAATTTGTAATTCATTTGTTCCGTACACGTTTATTTGTAATTTCTCTGCTATCATATATGTGATTTTTATTAAATTTATTACATCTATGAATTATGAATCCCTAGGTGATCAGAAAGATCATCCAAGGTGCTTTGGATCCTTTTCTCAAGGCCTATGGGATTCAAGGTTAAACTATTTTACCAAAAATCTTTGACTTTCCAACAACAAATTTTTCTGGTGATATACTTTCTAGTGCTAGAAGGAGGACCTCTACCCAGTTTCTTTCTTCAATCCTACTTCAATCCTATTTATCAAATTTAATTGTTATTTAATTTTTTTACAAAAAAATCTTTAAATATTACTTTGAAATCCTACTGAAAACCAATGCAGCCATCCATTCCCCTACAATTTTTACCTAGTGTATTTATTGCAACAAGTTGGGTGTTTTGTATTTTTCCAACAACTACTAGGCTTTTTAAAGCCAACATATTTCCTAGGTAACCTATACTTTCTACCCACTAAAATTTGCCTTTGGATTTTTCAAGGGTCAACATATTTTTGCAAACCATTATCCACTTGCATTTGAAAATTTTTTTCCATTGAATTTCCCATAAAACCTAGCGTATTTATTCCTTAGTTAAACCAATGTATCTTTTCCAAGAATCACCAACGTATTTTTCTTGTAGGAAAAATACTAGCCTATTTCTTCAAAAAGCATCATCATATTTTGCATAAGGAAAATACCTAGTATAATTTTTCTTAAAAACCCAACGTACTTATTGCAAAGACCTAGCATATTTATTGTTGGAAAACCCAGTGTACTTGTTGTAGGAACCCAGTGTATTTATCGCTAGAAAAACCAATGTACTTTTTCTCATAAATGCCCAATATACTTCTTACATGTCCAACATATTTATTATTGGAAAACCCAATGTATATTTTCCACAAAGCCAAGTCAACATACTTTTCTAATGAAGGTTGGGTGAAGTGAACCCAATGTAAAAACTAGAAGCCTAATTTTAACATTTTTCAAACTAATTTTCTCCCAATAACCAATTGTAGTGCAAGACCTATTTCTTACATTCCAAAGCCAAAAAATTTGAAATTAATTAATATTGAATTTTTACCATCATAGTGCATAACACTACTACTTCCACTTGGAATGCACCTAAAATTGTAGTTTTCATCATTTTCATAGCTAAAACTATTTATATGATAGGTAGTTTCACCAATTGGAACTATTAATTCAAAACCAAATTAAATACCCAATTCATGTCTTTTAGCAAATCAATCATTTTTCTGATCAACTGAACCTACATGGCTTCCAATCAAGAGGCAATACATGTGTATGATTCCAAAGACCCAAATATTATTGAGCATAGAAAATTGCTTAGGCAAAAGGGCCAAAGCCTAGATTTTACCATAATAAATGAAGAATATTATAATTTTATCTACATCAAAATCCAAGTAGGTCTACTCATCTCACATGCAAAATTTGAATCCAAGTGTGAGTTTGAGATAATTCACAGAAATAAGAAGTACATGCCTTCTCGCTATGGTCATATAAAGTTGACAAGCTTCCACACACGCATGTTGGCCTAACTAATAGAAATAGATATGTGTAGTGAGGAAATTAGCTTCGAGAGTTACCAAGAAGAGAAAGATGAGTTTGAGGCCAAATCAGATCTAAACACCTTAATTAGGAACCTTTTCCAATAATCAACTCCTTAAACCACTACTCCAAGTTTAGCCTCCTATGCCTTGTCTATGGGGCAAGTTCTCCAACCCTCTTCCCCTCCGATTTAGCATACCATGTTTAGGTCAATGTCCATCATTTCCACTTACCAGGCACAACCCATGGCTCACGACCTCTCTCTTCTCACTCATGCCTTTTACAACATAGTGTTAACTACTACTCTATGGGGTTCACCATGTCTCATCCCTTCTGTATCATAGTGATTCCCTCAGTGGAACCCCAAGTTACCTAAGCCTCTCATACCCCATTTTCTTCCTTTGTCCCTCAAGTACTAGCATAGAACTTTTTTTCTCAATTTAGTCCCCCTGCAAGCATGATGAAAAAACCACTTCCATCCTTTCCACTACCCATCATAAGGCCACAAACCTTCCAACTTCCTTAAAAGCCATTGATACAAAGTCCCTGCCAAAGTGCCCTGAGCCTTAGATTAGGCCTTCAAGATGATCCAAGACCTCATAGAAGAGCTACATAAGCTCAAGGCCTCTACCACATAGACAGTTAAAATAATGGATGTTTACCACAATAACCCATTAGTCTAGCTATTCTCCAAATTACTCTTTCTTTAAGTATTCATATCCCATAATTTACCAAATACAATGGTGAGGGTGATTCCAACACACACCTCACTATCTTCTTCTCCAAGTGCTTATTGCTACAAGCTCGGCCACACATCATCATGAAGATCTTCCCCATGTTACTCACTAGGAAGGCCTTAGATTAGTACTTCACATTAACTAGAGGATCTATCATCTTATTAGATGACTTGATTTCACAATTCATGAATCATTTCAATTATAACTTAAAACCAAATACCATCCTTGATCAACTAATGAAAATCAAATAAAGGCCTCATCAATGTAGCCCAATAATAAAAATAATAAATATAAGCTCACAACCATGTTTATGGGGCATCTAGTCATAGTTGTAGCAAAGCTCTTGCAGTTTTTACATTTGAAAGTTAGAATATTTTTCGAAGTTCTCATAATAGGAGTCATTGAGTGTATGGATCTTTATTTGAGCACTATTGTACTTGAGCACAATAGTGTGTGCGACAATAAAGATGAGCTTCTTGATAAATCTTGTAGCATTCTGGATACCTTAAATTTTTTATTCATGCATTTAATGTTTTTAGTTATTTATTCAATGTTCCTTAGTAATCAAGCTAATTAAGTAATTAAGAAAGACATGCTAAATAATGATTAAGTAAACACATAAGTACAGCTACTTTGAGCATGCCTATGACATTTGGTAATCCCAGTAGTGCTTAATGCTTGGTAACCCAACAATGTTAGATGTGTTCAAGATGTGTATGGCAAGTGGGACTAGATACTTATGTTAGGACTAGTTAAATAATAGTTAGCTAATTATATTAAAGTAGACATTAAATTACTTCATTTTTCATTATTTTTATTTAAAGTACCAAAGACATAAAATATAAAACAATAAAAATCATATGTCTCAATTACACTTAAACCATACCCTTGAGCTTCACAAGTGTAATTGGGACAACAATGAACATTCTCAATGCCTAGTTTACTTCGTAGAGAACTAGTGCACCAAAAAACTATAGAATCCACAAAATTTGACCAGATCATGTGTGAATGCTTTATGATTCATATGGTTGGATGTAGGGGTACCTTTTACCACTCATCATTGGTGCCATTGCTAAGGACTCTTTTTGTTGAAACATGCGCTAACTAGTAGTAGTGAGCATCATTAACATTGTTGGATGAACCCTAAGGTCAACATCATTCTCACACATAATATAAGCACATAAGCATACTAATATTTTATTTTTTTGCAAAATTTATTCTTCTCATAGGTGTGAAAATGGTAAACTACTGGTCCCTTAAGAATGCAAGGTGGTATATACTCATCTAGATGAGTATGTACCTGATTCCACCTTCATCCTGCATCAGGATGAGCAACTGTGATGATGTGACATGGAAGGCAACATTATAATGCCTCTTGATTAATTTATGCTTGTGATGCTACTTCAAACTCTTAAGAAGTTAGCATCCAAGATCTTTAAGAGATGTTGTACATGATTACAACTATTAGGACTCTCGTCCCACTAAAACACAATGCTATAGAGGCCAACATTAGGAGAATAACCATGAGTTGATGAAGGGGAAATGGTTCACCAATCCCTTATTCCTACTAAACCAATATGACAATGAGGACCCTCCCTCTAGAGTTTCTCAACATGAAAATTTTCCATCCCTTATTAGTGGTGATGTGAGTGTGGCCTTGAATATGCAATTCACTATCAATAATCCAAGTTTAGGAAAAGATGGCAGACAATGTCGAAGCTTAGACAAGCATCAAGATGATAAGAAAACTGACTAATGTGGCCATGAAAACTAAAGGGGAGTTAATAGATACCATGGTGGAGGCAATACTTCCACTTCTTTACCCTCTTCATCTGCATCTTCTTCATCCTCTTCTTCTAGTTCTAAAAAATGTTGCAAAAAGAACAATCATGATGGAGGTGAACAACAAGACAATAATATTGATTGTCAAGCCCACAATGAATGAAGGGGTAACAAGGGACATCATTGGCAACAATGAAATAATGATGATGATGAGCATTTACTGGTAACCTAAAGTATTGTAAATATTGTAGAGGATTTAAACATTTCAACCATTCATGTGAGAGATAGTAAAATCAAGTGCCTAGACATGAACAATATTCCAAGATTTAAGGGGCGATATAACTTTGATCCAAAAAATCATCTACAAGCCTTTCATGATGCCTATGGCTTACAAAACATAGAAAATGGCTAGTAGAAATTGAAGCTATTTTCTAGGACACTCATCAAAGAGGCAGTATTGATCCTTGCAACCATAATCCATTCACAAATGAAGTACCATGCTAGAACTATTTAATGAAAAATACCAAACATACTCTAGAGTGTCTAATCTAAGAAGGCAAATCCAAGGCTAGAAACAAGGAATACATGAATACTTGGATGCCACCATGGAAAAATATCATTCTTTCTTACACTAATGCCCTAGCCATGGTTATTCTTAGAGGAAACAACTCCACCACATCATAGATGGGCATAGAGTAGAAACCAAAAGGACTCTTGGAGTTTATGCCCAAGGGAGATTATCTAAACTAAGAGCTCATCAAATCCAAAGGATGATTAAGTAGGTAGCAAAAGAAGAAGATGAGTTATGAAATAGAAAAAGTGGAAAAGAATATAATAGGAACCCTTCCATCAAGAAAATAGAGGTTCATTTCTGTGATGAGAGGAGTCACCACTTGATGAGATGATGAACAAGAAAGCCTTGCCCATCTAAAAAAAATTTTCTGATATTTCTACAAAGGTTGATAAACTATGGGAATCTTTGA
The DNA here is from genome assembly GCA_015680685.1 of Gnetum montanum. Classification (NCBI taxonomy): domain Eukaryota; kingdom Viridiplantae; phylum Streptophyta; class Gnetopsida; order Gnetales; family Gnetaceae; genus Gnetum; species Gnetum montanum. The sequence continues at coordinate 92,547 of MNCI01019562.1, forward strand.
ATGAAAAATGCAAAAATTCTATGGAGATTGCTGAAGAACCCAAAGAGTAGAATAGTGATCATGATTGCAAGAGGTAGAAAGTAGCTAAACATGTCTACCAAAGAGGTAAGGGAAAGGCCTCTACAGTAGAAAAAGTTATAGAGGCAGACTCTAATGATGATGTTGGATGTGATATTTATTCATATGACCATCTTAATGCATGTTGCCCTATGGTGTCACAGTTACAAGAGTCCAAGGTATATGTGTTGAATCCTCAACTAGCATGGAGGCAAGCAGCTAGAAAATTGCCTTATCCTCAAGGCAATCCAAGGTAGTTCCACTAGAAACAACAAACTTACTATCCAAGTAGAGCTCCACCACAACCATATGAGAAATACCAGTAGTGGCACCAACCACAGTCATAGGAGATATTACCACGAAGATGATAATACCCTTATAGGTAACCAAATCCATATGGATACTATGTTCAACAATCCATTTCTCCATGTGGCTTTTCTAGCCATGCCTCATTCCAACATCACTATTATCCTTTATAGTATCATCAAACTCATTCACCATATACTCAAGGGAAACTCCCATATCCTTACCATCCTTCACATTTGTCTACACACATTCCTTCCCCCTCAACTCAGTTACCTTATGCTCCATCTATGTAGGATGAAATTTCCCCATAGCCATAACAATAAAATGCTACGAGGACTATAAATTTACAATTGGCCTTCTAGCTAAGTGGTTCAAATAACAGATTTAAGAAATGATCATTTTTTGAACCTAATAGTCTTCTCAAAACCTCACAACCTAATGTAATTGGTTAACCTATATCTCTAACACCCTCATCTTCTACACCAAACACATTTGAGGGTCCTTCAAATTAAAAGCCACCTCAGATCTATAACGACGAAAAATGTCGGCAGCTGGAAAATACCAAACAAAATTCCGTGTACAAAGTTTTAACCACGGATCCGTGCGAGGGCTATGCTGGAAAAATGCATCCGTGGTGCCCTGAACGGTCTTGTCGATCAGATAGGGACTTACTAAGTCAGTAAACCGATGGAGATTGTGAATATTTCGTGGATCGATTTGATTTGATGAGTCGTAAAATGAGGGGAAAACAACGTAGATGAATTACAACGATGATAACACTAACACGATAAGTGGAGGCAGACATGAGAGAAACGCATGGTTTCAAGATCTATGCTTTGACTTGAAGAATAAATATTTTGTATACCACGTTACAGTGGGGAGACCCCGATTACTTGATGTGAAGGAAACACAAAATAACAAGAAAACTATCCAAGCAGAAGTACAGAATGAAGTCCGATCTACCTCGTAGGCCAGAGATGGGATGCAAGGAAGGTCAAGTACTGACATCTATCAATCAACTGCTTCTGATCAATAGCAGCTCACAAACCACACCAAATGATCTCTTGATCTCTGATCTGCTCCTTTTTCCTTAGGTAGTCTTTGCTCGAAACTGCCGACGATCACCAATGGAGAAAGTTGTGTCTTCGCCAAAGGGGTAATCGCTCCTGCTACCAATGCTCAAGCAAAATATCTATTGTCTCTGTTGAAAGATAGTGCTGCCAAATGATTGCCAGAAAATGCTGCTCTTTCTCTCTCTGTCTGGGTCTTTTTTTTGTTCCTGTCTCGTTGCCCCTCTTTTTCTTCACCAACTGGGACATTTATAGGTTTGACAATATGTGGAGAAGGGATGGCTATGATGACACGTGTTTCAAACCTTTCGAAAGATCGTTGACTTGACTGTCCTTGTAATAAAATTCATGACTACGCACAATACGCACATTTGCGTATTGTGCGTATGGATGACTAATGTGGATCGGGCATGTTCTTAGTTGATTTTGGGCTACATTACGCTGGTACGCATTGCATCGCGTGCGAGAGCGTAATAAAGCACAAAAGTTAGAGACTCAAGCTACTTTATGCTAGTTCACGCTGCCGAGTGTAGTGAAGCGTAAACAAAGGTTAACTTGGCGATGGATTACGTTGCGTACGCTGTGTTGCGTAACGAGCGTAACTTGACCTGTTGCACTTCCTTTGGGTCCTTTTTGACGTTTTTGGAGCTCATTACGCTGCTTTGCGTAACAGAGTGTAAATATGCCCTTGGACAAAAGACTTAGTAGAATACACGAGGGGTCGCGTATTACACTGCTTAAGCCTCTCTAGATGCCGATGTAAGTCGCCTTCTGATACTAGACTATGTTGAACAGAATCACGCTAAGCGTCATTACGCTACGTCGCGTGATATAGCGTACAAAGATAAAACATAGTGATATTTGAAATCTGCAAAGGAAATCGAAGACTTGATGCTACGCGTCTCTTTGCCTTACTCTGTCTTGTTCTCCCTTCTGGAATTCGGACATGTATTCTTGCCTGATCGCGAATCTTTGCCTGAGGCCGACTCACAATTTTTATGGCGTTTCAATGGCCCCTCTTTGTTGACGGTTAGAGGGCTTGCCCGAAAGACGTCGACAAAGAATACGAAACACTAGATTGGTAAAAGTACCAACAGTGTCCATCAATGGCCACTCAAGTGTTACCCTATCAACATAGAAGAGCAAGGATGGAGGGTATGGGAGATAAGATGATTTGGTAGGAAACAGGTTCGGGGAAGACTCAAATGAGTTAGGATGGCGGAAGTATGGAATACGCTCATTGAACACACAAAAACGTATGCACACTTATATTAACAGGAATGCTTCCAGATGAGCATAGCGCATCAGTCTGAGATTTATCTATTATAGACTATAGCAGGAATGCTTGCAAAAGGAGCACAACACGTCGCTTCTGCGATATCTCTGCTATGACATTTAATTGCGTTACGCCAGTTTGTGGACTTGATGGCAATGCGAGTGCAGAAAACGGGTGCTTGCGTATGTAGCTTTTGCATACAAGAAGTAGATGGTAGGAATGAAGCGGATTAAGAGCCAAGGGTAGGGTCAGAAGGGGAAGAGGGATGGACTTCTAAGTGGACAGGCTAACCTAAGCAGCAATTTCAAGACGTTGTTTGTACTTTACCGCTCAGATGAACGCACCTTTGAACGACGTCCTTGAAACAAGTAACCTGCAACCATAGAAGAAAATAGAGGATGCCATTGTCTGTGCGAACTGGAGGCGAGGTTGTTGAAACAAGTGCTATTAGAGGCAAGATGAAGTGATCGGGCCATGAAGAAGGAACTATAGCACGAGGCCCGAATCCCTTAACGCTCGGCCCAGCATATCACTGCCAAAGAACATTAGACTCAGTGCATCTAACTGGTTATGCAAAGAACCGGCCAAATGAATCTGTGAAGCCAGGGCCTGATAGCGATGATGAGCGGAGATCCCCAAAGCCATAGTTGATGTGCATGCCTTTGGGGCTCTAGACAGCAAAAATAACCTCTCAAAGGTACCACCGCTGGAATGAACGTGGTAATGGCATCTCCGAGGGGTCAGTAGTATGCCCTTCGGTACATCTGAGGAATCAGTAGGATGCCGGTGGGGTGGTGATGCTGGGACTGTCCCAGCATCCCATCCCACGTGTCTTGCAGCTGCATGGAGATAATCATGCTCGCTTGAGTTGCATGAGAGTGGTTTGTACACCCCAATTTTAAATCCTAGGAGATTGTCATTGCTGGTTTTAAGTCTCAACAGACCATGGTCCCAGTTTAAAGTCTGGGCAGACCGAGAAATGCTATTTTTACGTAGTAGCGGATGGTGGCGAGGCTGATTTATGGTCTCAGCAGACCGTGTTGTGAATGTCAATTTTATGTCATGACCCAGGGACAAGTCTGTGTTAGTTTTACGTCTCAACAGATGGTTACTTACCTTTGTCAGTTTTATGTCATGACGGACAGCCGGTGCCAATTTAGCGTCATGGAGGACGTGTACAAAAGATGCCAGTTTTTTGTCTTGGCAGACCTATACAACATTGCTAGTTTTACGTCGTAGCGGATGGTCACAACTTGCCAGTTTTTCATCGTGGCGGACGGTTAGTAACAGTTTAGCGTCGTGGCGAACGCGTGAGGGGAGTGCCAGTTTTATGTCATATCGGACATTTGTTGCCAGTTTAGCATCATAGCAGACGATGATGGCCATACCTGATATATATATTGGAGATGAAACTATACATAGTACCACTTCAGATATATATGATTGACAGGGTTGGGTAACTCGTTGCCGTCGACATCCACTAACTTGAATGCTCCGCCGCTATACGCATCAGTCACCAAGAAAGGGCCCTCCCAATTTGCAGAGAATTTGCCTACTAGTTCAAGAATAGCCTTGAGAACTAAATCTCCCTTCTTGATTGGATGCTACTGAAGATTGTGATGATGCTTTTGCCTCTTCTTGTCTTGATACTTTTTCGATTCTATCAAGCGTCTGTATTCGCTTCTCTTCTACTGAGTCCAAATCCATAATCTGGGACTCGGTATGTTGATCCTCATTTATAATAGTGGAGAGGACCATTCTCAGAGAAGGAATTTGCAACTTGAGAGGCAGCACTGCTTTAGATCCGTAGACTAGGCTATAGGGTGTACTGTCTATAGCCATCCTACATGTAGTACGATACGCCCATAGCACATAGAGGATTTTTTCGTGCCTCCGTCTCTTGTTGCTGTCGAGCATTTTCTTGAGCAGATTGATGATGACTTTGTTTGTTGCTTTAGCTTGACCATTCGCTTGCGGGTAGTAGGGCGAGGAAAAATATTTTTTAATGCCAAGGCTATCACAAAAGGATTTGGTTTCCATACTACTAAACTATGGTCCATTGTCGGTCACGATAGTCATCGGGAGACCAAATCTGGTTACAATATTGTCTAAGAGGAAATGGCAAATCTGTTGGGATGTGATCTTCCTTAAAGTAATAGCTTCTACCCACTTCGTAAAGTACTCAGTTGCAGTAATAATGAAACTATGACCTATGGAAGATTTCGGCGTGATGGGACCTATGATGTCTAGTCCCCATCATTGAAATGACCATGTTATCTGAGTTGTATGCAACTCTGTAGGTGACACGTGCATGAGATTTGCATGACGCTGACACGTGTCACAAGTTTTAACCTTTGTCAGGAAATCCTTTTCCATGCATGGTCAGTAGTATCCTAAGCGATGGATTTTTAGAGCCATAGCCCGTGGTGCTACGTGTCCTCCGCATAGTCCCTCGTGAACTTCGCCAACTATATGTTGCGCTTGGTTTTTGTCAACGCAAGTAAGAAGCACACCATTAAAAGAGCATCTACAGAGGGTACTATCTCCTATGATGATGTATTGCCTAGCCCGCTTGCGGATCGCATATTTCTGCACGTGTGTCAATTCAGGCGGTAGCTCGCCCTGTAGGAGGTAAGTTTTAATGTTGTCGTACCATTCTGGCGTGCTTTTCTCGAGCAGAGGAGATATTTGTGCCACCTGAATGATAGGATCTGTGCAGTCTGTTATTAATGTAGGACAGGTGTTGAACAAGTGTAAGGACACGTTTAAGGTCAGAGTAGCCAGTGCATCAGCTAGTGTGTTATCAGTGTGTGGCACGTGCTGGGCATCGATGGTCACGAATCGTTTCAGAAGATCTTTAGCCATATCGCAGTAGGGCTGCAAATGTGTAGCCTTGCAAGCGTAGACTCCTATGATCTAATTGATGACAAGCATCGAATCATCCCTAACTGCCAAGTGTCAAACATCTAGTTCGCTTGCAGCTAGTAATCCCCTGAGAAGCCCCTCATACTCTGCCACATTATTCGTACAGGGGAAGGTCAAGCAATAAGTGTGAAGATGCACATCCTCAAGTGATAGCATAATAACGGTGGCTGCACTACCACCTCTGGTGGTTGAAGCTCCGTCGAAATACAACGTCACCTTGGGGCCTATCAAGACAGGCCTTAAACTATGTACATGTTCATCTGGGAACTTGGGCTCTATAGTTACATGGTTGTTAATTGGTGACGTTACTAACTGGTCAACTATTGCTTGGCCTTTCATAGAAGATTGGCCAATATAATGCAGATCGAATTCTGCCGTGATAGCCTTCCAGCAAGCTATTTTGCTACTTTCGTATAGGTTGTGCGTAATGGCCCTAAGGATGTTATTTTTCCATATGATGTTAACTTGGCTACGGAAAAGATAATGTTTACACTTTTTTAGCTTAAATACTAATGCTAGGTAATTACACTCTACTTCGTTGTACCTCGTTTCGTACGCACATAGAGCATGACTCAAGTAGTAGATGGGCACTTCCGACCCATCATCCCTCCTTTGACAGAGTAATGCTGCTAACGCTACATCCGAAGTTGTGAGATAAATGTAAAATGATAGGTCCCTTTGTGTCGGGAAAACCATTGGTAAGCGTTGGAGTTCCTCTTTTAGACTATCAAACGCATGCTGACAATCGTCCATCCATTCAAAATTAACCCCCTTCTTAAGCAAATGTTGCATAGGGTGTAGCTTGTCAGTTAATCTTGAGATGAACCAGCGTATAAACTGTAATCGTCCTTGTAACCCGCATAATTGCTTGAGGTCTGTAGGAGGCATTAACTCAACGATGGCTTTGACCTTATCAGGGTCAACTCGTATGCTGGTTTCCGATACCACAAACCCCAGCATGCGTCCAATTTTGACTTCGAATATGCATTTCTTTGGGTTAAGCCAGAGATCGTATTTGGAGCATCTTTTGAGGACTAACTCCAGGTCTTCTAAATGATCTTCCGACTTTAAAGATTTAACAGCTATATCGTCAACATAGTCATTCAGTCTCCCTAAGAGGTAATCGCTAAAGATGTATGTCATGGCTTGTTGATATGTCGCTCTGGCATTTTTCAGGCCAAAAGACATCATAGTGTAGCAAAAGGTGCCCCAGGGCGTCATGAACATTGTTGTCAATTGATGTTCTAGGTTACTTCGAATCTGGTTATAGCCCGAAAAGCCATCCATGAAGGACAGAAGCGCATGCCCAGCTGTCATATCGACTAGTTGGTCGATACTCGGTAGTGGGAAGTTATCCTTGATTGTGGCCTTGTTTAAATCTCGGAAGTCTATGCAGATGCGTATGCTTCCAGTCTTCTTTGGAATGACTACAATGTTAGATACCCAATCCAAGTAATCGACCGCGCGGATGAAACCAGCCTGATACAGTTTGGTGATCTCATCACACACAACTAGCATGATCTCTGGCTTGATTTTTTATACCTTTTGCCTAGTTGCTTTAATCTGCGGGTCTAAGATTATGTTATGCTAAATTAACCTGGGATCTAGTCCCAGCATATCCTCATATGACCACGCAAATACCATAATGTTGTCTTGCAGGACCTGTTTTATAGAATCATATGTTTTCTGGTCTAGTAAAGAACTAACCTTAAGCGTTCTGACCTCACCTTTATGCGTAATGATAGAAACCTCATTGAGGGGGTCTTCGGTTATGTCCCCAGCCTCCAGGTCTAGCGTGCGCGTTGACTATTCTGGCCATTCTAGGGACGTTTCCAACATGGCTATGGTTATGTCGTCAAAGGGAGGGTTAATTTCTACTAGCGTAGGGTCGAATTGCCTAACTACCCTCCCGTATGGGCCTGTCAAGGTTAGAGGTGCCGAAAATGTTGCGTCCATTTGCCGACTGTCCTGCAAAATTGCCAAATGCGTAAATGATTAGGAGAGAGCATGACGTGGTGTTGTCGAATGTGGAAAGCTAACTGAATTGTAAACAAGCTATAATTAATGCTACCCAATTCCGAGGCGATAAGATGTGGTAGTTTAACGTCATTTTGGACAGTGGCGCATGCGATATCTGCCGCATTAATACCTTGATTTTTGGGATCCATTTAGGAAAGTCCCTCTCAAGTCGGATATCAAGTCGGTGATTCTCGCATATAAGTAAGTAGTTTTCAGTGAGAACGGGCTGCTGGCTGTCGCGAATTCAAATTCCTAACTGTTACAAAGCGAGAGAAAGAGGAGCGGAAGATTGGAACATGTAGTTTTCAAAGACGTGAACGTGTGGAACTGTGAAGGTTTTGAAGCTATGACAATGGCGCCTAAAGTGAAAAGGAAAAACACGAAATTGGCTAAGATTGACGAGGTGCAAGACAATTTGAAGCACGCTTCGCAGGCAGTGGTCGAAGTAAGGGATCCTACGCCCTTGAACCGGTAGGCCATCTCTTGCATATTTGTGTTATTCTAGCAGTGTTTATTATTGTAGCATTGTTCGCGTAGACGAGGGTTTTAGACTATGGACCTCGCGTTAAGACGAGGGTTTAATGGGGTTGCATCTATCGTCGTTGTCAGGGACAAACCTTGCGCTGTTGTAAAGGTTTTGGCGAATTCGGCATGGATAAATAAGCGTAATTTGTAGGTTTTTTGTATTTAAACATGCAAATGTGAATCCAGATGTTGATCTATGTATTGCATTTTCTATACAGTATTATGCTAAAGCCTGTTTTGATCATCTTGGATATTTTTGGGGTTCTGTGCTGTATAAACCCAATCGTGTCTAATGTCCCTCCCTCGCAAACTCGGTTGCATGGGAGGGCCATATGGTTTCGAAAGGGTGCGCTGGAGTTTCTGCAGTTCTTACTACGCAACTACAGCATTATTATATGGTCTAATTTGTCAGGCGATATTTCTGGTGCCATTTTGGAGCACCTGTTAGTGGGTTCCACGCAGGGGATCCTGGCTTTCTTGATAGACAGAGCCATTGATACTGGACGTCCCGAGGATCAAGAACTTAGTGCCCAAGGTTTGAGGTGCTTAAGTTGGATCTGGGAAATGGCCCAGTTTAGTTGCTACCACGCATATAACACTTTGTTCGTGGCCCATCATGTCTCGACCTGCTTCCAGAACCTAGTAGGCACTGTGTATTATTCAGGCGGGTAAGTAGTTTTGTTGACTGTATTTTTGTTATATGTCTGTTGTCTGGGTTTTGCAAAGCGTAAGATAAGCCTATGTGGTATGGTACAGGTTTTTTATTCATGAGAATAGGTTAGTAGGAGATGGTGATACGTTGTCATGGACCGAAATGACAATAAAGGCATTTACCTCAACTAGCAATGTACGCGCTGGTGTGATGGGGCAGATCGGCTTTGACATTCATGAGTACCCCACCCGCTATGCTGACGCTTTCGAGAATTGCCAGAATCTTGGGTGGCTATATGATGACTGGACATTGGATCCGCCCCTTACCTTTGAGGACGTGCAGAGGAACCTTACCCCATTTCCTTTGCCATTTGGACTTGGTAAAACTACTGCGTATTCTATTGTTGCGTGGTGTAGTTGTGAATTGTGAACATTGCGTAATAATGTTTTCGTTTGACCTGTGTCTTACGTTGTTTAGTCAGGGAATCCCGGGAGATTACCCTTACAATTTTTGGCCGCGAGGCGAATACCGTCCTCTTCTGCTACGACGACATCAAGGATGCACAACGCTAGCTCGGCCACGCGGCGGCCCCAGTTGCGGTGGTCACCAAGATCCGAGAAGCGAGGCTAATGCGTTTATTTTTAGGCGCAACTCCTGATGTCCCCGCCAGTGAAATGCTAACCCTGGTCAACTCCTTCAGCGAAAAGGCAGAGCATTTTTGCACGCGTGTGCATCACGTACGTGTAAGTTTTGACATTGATGCTCAGCTCTTTGCAGACCTTTTTGGCATTCCCTCTGATGGCCTTCCCATAGAAGAGAAGGCGAAGAGGAGTCTTGACTACCAGAAGTGGCTGGAGGAGTGGGTAAGGGTCAAGAAGGAGCCTAAAGGGATTCCTTGTGAAAGAACCAAACTAGGAATCGCCAAGATAGTTTATCCCCTTTTTCGGGCCCAAACTTTCCCCAAAATGCTCTCGCAAGGGAAGTTCTTTTCCATAGAGCAGACCCATATTATGCGGGAGGTTCTGGAAGAAGGGACCCAGTTCAATTGGGCAAGCTACTTTGCTGTGGGACTATGCACTGAGATGATCAGGCTTCGCAAGAATCTCGAGTTGCGTTTCAATGTGCATTATGCCTTCTTCATAGCTTGCCTTCGGCATTTTGTTGAGTTTTTGGTCATCCAAAGGAATGGGGTCTAGGTGCAACAAGACCGAGACCAGCTATCCAAACCTTGGATTACAGATATCCTCAGCACTACCCGTGGGTAGGATCCTGTGAAAGGGATTGGGGAATCTCTATCTATAACGACCAGAGGTTTGGCGGCGTCTCGACTACGAGGCCCCGACAGTGTAGGCGGGATAATGCCTACTTACACTGGCGATGCCTCACGATGGAAACGTTTGGCGGTGGAAATTGTAGAACCCTCAGCTCGTCGCAAAAGGCTTCGTTTAACTGAGGCCTCTGTGGAACCTCAAAGCGGTACAGAATGAACTGTGGAAGTTAGGGTTCAACGGAGTAAGCCTCCGCCTGGTAAGCGTGAAGGAGATGTATTGAAAACTGTATTACGCAATGTTTACTTAGAATATTTGGAATGATATATTAAGAGTATTGTGATATGACCAGTGAAAATTACGGAGCAGCTGACCCCTAAAACAAGGGCAGTGATACTAAGTCATGGGGAAGGGGCCCCAGTTTTAGAAAAAGAGGCCCCAGCTGTTAGAGTGAGCCATGCACAGACCCTTGTGCATGAGGAGGCCACAGCTGTTGGAACCAGCGACGCACAGACTCATGTGCGTGAAGAGGAGAAGGAGGCGGAAGATGTTGGTGAGGTCGCCACTGTTACTCGTAGAGGTAATGAGCGTATTGGAAATTTTGCAGAATTCTGTTAATAATTAGAGTTTCTAACTTGACTACGCTACAGGAGAAAAGGATGCATCTATGTCTATCGCTGTGAGCAGAGCGTGGAGAGACTTTCCTGACAAGTTTGCCTTCATGGAGGGCGTTGTTAGTGATATGATCGAGCGCCTCGAGCGCATCGATCCTGAAGTTGGTACACTATAGTTATAAAAGGTGTATTTTATTGTATAGTAGTAATATGTCATATATATTGACCATGTTTGCTGTTAGGAGCTTGCCTTCGATGGGACCCAACGGAGCCCATTGATTTGGACACAGTGGAGCCTCCATCAGACGGGGCAGTCATGCCATGCCACATTTATGAAGAGATGCGTAAATGTGCGTTACGCTCAACTCGCTCCTTATGGGAGAGTAAAGGCGTGAATGAAAACCTCTGGAAAAGGCTGCAGAGGTCAGATCAGAAGATTGAGTCTCTGACCAAAGAGGTCGGAGACCTAAAGTCGCGATGCGAATTCATACAAGCGTGGGAGACGAGTGACGAGGACTGGCATACTGCTGTTATTGACAACTCCCGTTATTGGACCACCATCAAAAATAGCGTGCAAACTAGTCAGGCGTTGGTAGAGCAGCGGATGCATATAGAGCTCCTAGCTCAGAAAAGCCAAGATTGGAGGGATTACTGTGCAAGTGTGCAAGAGTGGAGGTAGAACGAAAAGGACCACAAACATTTGTATAAGCAAGAAAGCATCGCTTATCGTAAACTTTACCGCAATTCTGCCGTCAAAGCTCAATCCTTGCAAGTCTTCCTTGATGTCATTGGAGCATCCGAAGCCTTCAAGAAGTTCCAAGAGCAGGTGACTGTAAGTGCGTCCCCGGAAAGGGAGATGACTCTCCCTGGGGGCCAGATTACAGTCCCTACATTCTTTCCTGACCCGCCTCGCTGGACTAGCATGGAGAAAGGGAAGGTGAAGTCTGGAGCTGCCTTGGGAGATGATGTGTGGTCGGACCTAACTGAGGAGGAAATTATGAAGCGCCCGTGGGCCGGCCTAGAAAAGCTTCCTTTTGCTGCAGAAGTAGGGCCATCGCGAGTAAATTTAATCATGGCTAAGTCTAAATTTTCCTATTGTGTTGTCAAGTTTTATCTTGCTAATATGTTTTCTATATCTAGGTGCCTAAAGGGGATAGAGAAGACGAGCAAGCTGAGGAGCAAGCACAGGAAGAGGAGCGTAGTGATGAAGAGCGTCCCCCTGTGGAGCCGGTGCTAGAGCAAGGACCTCATGAAGAGGAAATTCCTCATGAAGGAATACTTCCTAGAAGAGAAGGTCCACTAGAGGACGATCCATTAGGGCTAGAGCCGGACTTAAGAGATACTGGTGACAGTGGCATTAGGGGAGATGCGTAATTGTGGTTTATGCATGGTTTTATTGATTGGAATCAACAATGGTTATGCTAATGACTGGAAGACTAGCTACGAGATTTTTGTGGAAATTTTAAATGCTATTCATTTTTTTTATCTTTTGCGTTTTTATCTGCAAAGCGTCAGCGTAATTGTTAAGGATTTTGCCTAAGTTATGCCAATGGAATGGCAGAGCTAGTTTAAGGCCATTACGGGCCATATGCGTAAACTAGGGACTAGTTTTAGGCCATTGCGGGCCACTGCTAGCGTTTGCGTAATCCAGAACTAGTTTTAGGCCATTGTGGACCGTCATAGGAGTCTTCGTAAACTGGAAATTAGTTTAAGGCCGTTGCGGGCCATATGCGTAAACTGGGGACTAGTTTTACGCCATTGCGGGCCACTACTGGCGTTTGCGTAATCCAGAACTAGTTTTTCGGCCAGTGCGGGCCGTCATAGGAGTCTGCGTAAACTGGAAATTAGTTTAAGGCCGTTGCGGGCCATAACTAGTTTAAGGCCATTACGGGCCCTTTGCGTAATATAGGAAGCGTAAATGATGACAATATACAATTCTGCGTATTTAGGCTAAAGTGATTAAGCAACATGAATAGCGTACGTAAAAGAAATGCAATAGCGTAAAGAGATGGCAAGCGTAAAAATTGAAAAACTTTATAGCGTAAATATGTATTGGATGAAAAATAGACTGCTGAATGCAAACAGCAATAGCTAATAAAAACGTGATAATGTGCGTAAATGCCATTCTTCAACCATCAATCCTCAGTTGTCTCTTAATGGCCTTCACGTTGAGTGTTGTGTAAGGGTGGGGGGATTTATGATCTGACTCCTCTATGCTGCCATCCTGAAATGGCAGGTTGGCCAAGACTAGACTGTCATCATTAGTGTCGATTTGTTGAGGGATTTGGGGATAGGTTTAATCATCCGATGTTTCTATCTCTGAACCCAGTTCTTCTTCAATGTTGTTAACAGTCCTGGGGGTGATTTCATCATCGCGCATTATAACCTCCACTCCAGCGTAGGGTAGGTGTATCTCTTGGTGTATCGGTGATGAAATCGCCCTCAGCTGGGCTAACCACGACCTCCCTAAGATCAAGTTGAACCCAGGCATCTCCTCGATGACTAGGAATGTGGCCTCTATTGGGAATTGATCTCCTGCCACATATTCGATACGGACCGTCCCTTTGACCTGAACCCTTGCCCCATTGAACGATTTTACGCAAGCTGTCGTCGTGGGAGTGATCTGGTCGACTAGACCCAACCTATCCATGATGGAATAAGGAATGACATTTATAGCTGCGCCATTGTCCACGTGTACCCTCCGGATTCGATACTGACCAACCCGAATAGTGATGAACATGGATTCAGTTGTCACCTGACCTTTCTCAAGATCGTCTTTGATAGACTCATCATGAAAGGTCAGCGATGTAGGCCTAAATTGCTCAACTTCGGAAGGAAACATGACAACATGTATCGCTTCCTCCTCTGCTGGAAAGCTTTCATTCACAGATATGGATGTAAGCATGCAGACCATAGCCTCATGGGTTTCCCAGGACTTCATAAGCAGGTCATAGAGGCTCAGTGTTGTATTTTTTTGTTTGAGAGCCTGTTTGACCTGCGTAAACGCGTTGAGGAGATCCCTCTCTTGGCTAGGTTGTTTATCTCCCTTGTCCTCTTCCATTCGGCCCAAGAGACGAATCTCCCGAGGTGGCATGGTTTCAGTTGGGGGGTTGTTCTTTCCCTTACTGAGAGGAGGTGGCTGCGTTCCTACACCTTTATCCTGCTTCTGGGGTACACGCAAAGGCACAAAGGCCAGGGGCCTAGGCTTAGGGAAGCTGAGGATAAAGTTATCTTTTGTAGCATTAATAGATGTATCCTCCTCCTTTTTCTTGTCAGGTGATGGTTGACGATTTTGGTTAGAGGTCTGCCCTTGCGTGAGAGGAGCAGCTGGTGGTTTTGGTGCCCTAATGATGAAGGGTGCCCTAGGCATGGGCGCGGACGAGGCTGAGGCTTGGCTATTGCTACGTGGCTGAGCGGCATTCTGAGAAGGTGCACGAATGATAAAAGGTGGCTTTGAGACACCACTAGCTATCGATGAAAGGCTTCCCCCCTGTTGTGAGTTGGTAGATACACGCAAAACAAAAGGTTGTTTGGGTGGTACTTTCCTCTCACCATCCGTACTCACTATGTTGATCGTGAAAGGTGCGTCGTTTGCGTTCAGCGGATCCTTATACACGTGCAACACTTGGTTTTCCGGACGTGTTGGATTACTGCCATCTAATTTTAAATGACCATCATCAATCATTCATTGAATGTCATCTTTCAATGCCCAGCAGTAATCTGTGTCGTGACCACACAGCTGGTGGTAGTCATAGAAACGGTCCAGCCTGAAAGATTTCCGAACTAGTGGCTCGTTAGGCAGGGCTAAAGAAGGATTCTTCAGTAGTTCACAATGATGTCTATGATGCTTTAGAGCTTCTTCAGATACCATTTTGGGTTGAATGTATCCAGCCCCTAACAATTGTTTCAACAGTTCTGAATGTTTTACAGGCAGGGCTGTATACTTTGAGCGATCTTTACGCTCAAAGTTTGGTTTTGGCTGGGGAGAGCTTTCAAGGGCAGCTTTGTCCTGGCTAGTGCTACCTGCATTGGCCGTGGTCTTAGGAGGCATGGTAGGTGCCTTCTTGTTCTTGTTCTTTCTGCCTTCAGCCAGCGCAGCCACTATCGTTGTTAACGCTTTGCCTTTGTCCTTGTCTTTGTTGTGTGCATTTTTGTAGGCGACATACGCCAAGTCTTTGCTGGCCTCCGCAACATCTTGAATGCTTCTAATCTGAGCGAAGGCCTGATGTAAGGAGTTTGGGGAAAGGTAATATCGCTTTAACTTGATAAAGTTATTGACTGCTCCTTTGAAGATGGCCAGTAAATGTGAGTCCGCGATTGGCTCACGGATTTCATTCAAAGTAGCATTCTAGCGCTGTATGAACTTCTGGACTGGTGCGAGAGGATCTTGTTTCACTCCCATGAGTTGATCTAATGTGAATTTTGGGTTTAAGTTGTATTTAAAGTGAGTCATGAATTGTGTCAGAAGCTCTTCCAAGGTTGAAATGGAAGAGCGTGGGAGGGCTCGATACCAATCTAGAGCTTTCCCTATCAAAGACATAGAAAAGACGCGGATAATCGTGTGAGGCCACTGCTGCAACAATAAGGATTCAGATCTAAAAGTGACCATGTGAGCATTAAGATCCCCCTCCCCATTATACTTGGTAAACTAAGGTAAGGACATCCCCGGTGGCAATGACAACATGGGGACTGCTGGACTAATGGGATCATCTTGGTAAAAGTCCATGATCTGTACAGTGTCTGAGCCAGCAGCCTCAAGATGCCTTATCTCCTTGGTGAGGGTTTGAATTAGTAGAAAGGCTTGATCCAGACCTGTTGCTAGAGGTGTCTGTGCAGGAGGAGTAGGGGGCTGACCTGGGAAAGCAGGACCAGGTGGTGGAAATGATGGGATGGTTTGGCCAGTAGATGGTGGAGCAGGGATCTCTGCAAGTAGGGGTGCCTATGAAGACCACCATCCACTGGTTTGGGAAGAAAGATTGGCCACCGCTGGCTAAGCGGGATAAGGATAGGGATATTGCAGGTTCACCTACGGAATATGCGTTGCAAGTGCCACCGAGGGTTGCACACCATACACCGCAGACTGGTTGTGTTATGCCATGGGGTAGGTCCACTGACTCACGGCAAGCTGTTGAATAGGTATCTATGGCTGCATGACGGTGGTGATCTGCTGGGTTGGAGGGGGTGGCAAAGATAAAGTTTGCATTGGGCGAGTTGTGGATATGGTTTGGGGTTGGATCTACAGGATGAAATGGGGCACGGTGGCTGCTGGAACCACCGCTGGAATGCTGAGAACACGTGGTGATGAGACCGCCCCCATGTTATTGTGGGGTACTTGCACTTGTAGCCCAGAGGGCTACGTAGTGCCTTGCGGAATGATAGCAATGTGCGTCTATGTAGTCATGGCCGGATTGAGCGAGGCAGCTTCTCCGTTAAGAGGGAATAATGGGTTGACGTAAGTGTGGGGACTAAGAGTGTGGTACGAATGCTCAGACTGGGCTGCAAACTCATCATCTTCTTCCTCCCCATTCTGGGGTTCCTTCATAGCCCATGCAACCTAGCTCTTAGCCATGATCAACTGTGTTATAATTTCATGTTGCTAGTTTATTAAAGGGATGATGTCATAGGCTGTTGGGGTGAAATCCTGGCCCCCTCGATGGATCATCTCGAAATTTCGCTTCACATCGATTTCGGCTTGGCTAAGGGCGAGCTTTGCCTAGATCTTGACGTAGATAAAGTTGTATTCCTCAGGGGTCATGATAGTAAATATTGGGTCCTTTCCCTATAGCCTCAATGACTGACGTGATGGTCCCTGAGGTCCCGCTGCACCAGGAGCTAGCCTGGTCACAACGATAGGGTTCACAGATGTGGCATCCAAGTCAATGGCGACCATGGTGGTTGTGGTTGTGTAAGATGGATCCATTGATCAGGTAGATTAATTAACAATAAAAAAATGGATCTAAGAGAAAAAGTGATGGATAAAGAAGATCGCGCTTAGGCTTTCTACCCTACAGGATTCCAGAGGAATCGTTAAGGTAACTGATCTACACCTCACGAACTTTCGTAAACTTTCCTAGAGGTATTACATTCATGTTTTTGGCAACACGGGTATAGATCGCTAATAGGGCTACCCTTAAAAAATATGAATCGGAGCCTAGGCCCTCCTTCTAGCGCCAGAAAACTATAATGACAGAAAATGTCGGCAGCTGGAAAATACCAAGCAAAATTCCTTGTACACAGTTTTAACCATGGATCCGTGCAAGGGCTATGCTGGAAAAATGCATCCGCGGTGTCCTGAATGGTCTTGTCAATTAGACAAGGACTTACTAAGTCAGTAAACCAATGGAGATTGTGAATATTTCATGGATCGATTTGATTCGACGAGTTGCAAAATGAGGGGAAAACAACATAGATGAATTACAACGATGATAACGCTAACACGATAAGCGGAGGCAGACACGAGAGAAATGCGTGGTTTCAAGATCTACGCTTTGACTTGAAGAATAGATATTTTTTATACCACGTTACAGTGGGGAGACCCCGATTACTTGATGTGAAGCAAACACAAAATAACAAGAAAACTATCCAAGCAGAAGTACAGAATGAAGTCCGATCTACCTCGTAGGCCAGAGATAGGATGCAAGGAAGGTCAAGTACTAACGTCTATCGATCAACTGCTTCTGATCAATAGCAGCTCACAAATCACACCAAATGATCTCTTGATCTCTGATCTGCTCCTTTTGCCTTAGGTAGTCTTTGCTTGAAACTGCCGACGATCACCAATGGAGAAAGTTGTGTCTTCACCAAAGGTGTAATCGCTCCTGCTACCAATGCTCAAGCGAAATATCTCTTGTCTCTATTGAAAAATAGTGCTACCAAATGATTGCCAGAAAATGCTGCTCTTTCTCTCTCTGTCTAGGTCTTTTTTTTTTCCTGTCTCGTTGCCCCTCTTTTTCTTCACCAACTGGGACATTTATAGGTTTGACAATATGTGGAGAAGGGATGGCTGTGATGACACGTGTTTCAAACCTTTCGGAAGATCGTTGAATTGAATGTCTTTGTAATAAAATTCGTGACTACACACAATACACGCATTTGCGTATTGTGCGTATGGATGACTAATGTGGATCGGGCATGTTCTCAGTTGATTTTGGGATACATTACGCTAGTACGCATTGCATCGCATGCAAGAGTGTAATAAAGCACAAAAGTAAGAGACTCAAGCTGCTTTACGCTAGTTCACGCTGCCGAGCGTAGTGAAGCGTAAACAAAGGTTAACTTGGCGATGGATTACGCTGCGTACGCTACGTTGCGTAATGAGCGTAACTTGACTTGTTGCACTTCCTTTGGATCCTTTTTGACGTTTTTGGAGCTCATTACGCTACTTTGCATAACAGAGCTTAAATCTGCCCTTGGACAAAAGACTTAGTAGAATACATGAGGGGTCGCGTATTACGCTGCTTAAGCCTCTCTAGATGCCGAAGTAAGTCACCTTCTGATACTAGACTATGTTGAACAGAATCACGCTAAGCGTCATTACGCTACGTCGCATGATATAGCGTACAAAGATAAAACATAGTGATATTGGAAATCTGCAAAGGAAATCGAAGACTTGATGCTACGCATCTCTTTGCCTTACTCTACCTTGTTCTCCCTTCTAGAATTCGGACATGTATTCTTGCCTGATCGTGAATCTTTGCCTGAGGCCCTTCCAATGGGGGTAGGGTTAGGATTGTACTACGGCTATGGACCCCTTAGCATGATCATCCTAGCCATCAATGTTTTTGGTTGCTATAGTTTTCTAGTGCTAGAAGAAGGGCCTTTTCATTTCCTTCTATGTTCAATGGTATTCCTACATGCTCTCTACACCTCTATTACTAGCTTTAGGCTAACATAGATCCAACACCCCTATAGACCTACCATGATAGTAGTTGAATCATAGGCCAGTGCAGGAGTTGTTTATGAGTTGGTTGGTGTAGATTGGACCTAGTTTTCCATTCCCCTAGAAACTCGTTGGATGAATGCCAAAGCATATCTTTGGCACTCATCTAAAAATCTGTGTGCTTGGGAGAGTGTAGATAGCTCTTAGAGTGAGAGCATAATTGGCCCAAGCATAGTGATTGTAGCCCACTACAGTTAGTTATTTTTAGACTCAGCAACGTAGTGAGCATAGCAGCATCTTCTTACTTAGCCATATTTTTTCAACATTTATATACTTAGCTATATTTTAGCATTTGTAGCTTTTGCATTTTTCACATAGCATCATGAACCCTAAGTAGCCCTCAACCTCCATCCTAAGACCAATTATTATTTGACCTATTCAGTGGGCGATCATAATTGATCTACCCAGGATCAAGAGGTCCACCTTGGTAGAGAGGCAATTACTTAGAATACGCAACCAACCTCCTGAGTACATGCTACTCGACAAAAAAAAATATAAATTTCTTTGTATGAAACTCTAGGCAGGTTTATCCCTAGACTACCACAAAATGGACATCAAATAGGGTTATGAAATCATACATTGAAATGGAAGAGAGTACTTTCCTACACCTAATGATTTCATTTCTCTCACCGAGACCTTTTGGTGGCTACTTGACCAACTCATTTGATTGAGTGGGTCAAATGAACATGACGTGGTAACTAACTACGAGGAGCCCCTGGAAGATGGAGAGGATGAGTTTAAGGCTAGTTTAGAGAATGAAAACCCCTTTTTCACCTTCTTTCAAGAGGCTATCTCTAGTTTCATCCCTTCATAGTCCCAACCATCCACCTTTTTTCAGGTGGTTACATCCCCTTTGTCACCTCCTAGGTCAACCCTTGTGGTGGCAAGTTATCAAGTGCATGCTCATCAAGGTGCAAGACTATTTGTCACCCCTTCCTTTCTACATCACATGCATCAAGGTGCAAGACTAGCTACCACCCTCCCATCTAACATTTTTCATGTGCACATAAACTTACGTACACATTATGCAAATTTCCCAGCCACCAGTGACTCAAGCATCATACATTTCGCCTATCTCATTGGTACCCCCTATAATGGCACAAGCCACAACTACGTGGTGGACCCCAACCTCTATGCCCATGGCACAGCACACACAGTATTACATGTTACAACACATGTAATAGGAATCTCACATGGTTGCATAGCCCATAGTGGGGCCATGGATCACTCAAGTAGCATAGAGAGTAGCATAACCAGTGTAACCCATTATGACCACCCTGAGCTTGGACCAAGCATTCCAGCTCATTCAAATGCTCAATGAGAATGTTAAGCAACTCAAAGCCACCTCCTCTAAAATGGTTCATGTGATGGACTTTTACCAGGATGATGCAATCAATCCTATGGTCCCATCACTAACCCTACCTCCTAGAGTCCAACTTTCGTAGTTTACTAAATACAATAGTGAAGGGGATCCTAACACCCATCTAGTAACCTTCTGTTCTAAATGCATTCTATTGTAGGCATGGTTGCATGCAATCATCCATGTGTTTTCCATGTCCCTAACTAGCAAGACACTAGACTAGTATTGTGTGCTCACAAATGTCTCCATATCCTCTTTGGAGGAATTGCTTAGTCAATTCGTCACTCACTTCAAGTACAACTTGAAACTCGAGATGACCTTGGATCAACTAATACAAATCAAGCAAGGCCACTTAAATATTATGCAAAAATTCATCCAATGCTGGAGCATCGCCCTCATTGAAATTCATGAGCCCATTGCAGAAACCCACTTACTATCCATTTTGAAAGGTGCAGTGAATGACTTCATCAATTTGAAGCTATATTATCTTTCCATGCACTCCTTGAGCCAAGCATTTGCTCAAACGAAGAGCATTAAAGATTTGGTGAAGCATAATAAGGATCTACCCTACATGGCCTACAAAAATACACATGTAAAGAAAGACAAGGAAAAGGATAAGGCAACTTCAACTATTGCAATAGTGTCCAATGAGGCTAAGCCAAACAATGCTAAACCAATGGCCAAGGCACCTAAGGCCCTAGCCAATAGTAAGGCATCCAACTCTAGCACTATGACAACCAAAAAGTCTACACCATTGGCAACCATGGGGCAAGCTACCCCAAGGCCAAACTTTGAGTCTAAGGACTATTTAAAGTATACACCATTACCCATCAAGCCATCAGAGATATTGGGTCAGCTGCTTAATGCTAGGTACATCCAGTATAAGCAGATGTCTAAAGGTGTTTGTAAGCACCATGATCGCTACTACTAACTTCTTAGAGATCTATTAGTTTCCATACCAAATGAGCCTCTAGTCCCTAAACATTTCAAGTTGGACTAGTTCTACCATTACCATCAATTACCTACCCATGACATGGATTTCTGCATGGCCTTATGAGATGACATACAAAGCATGATTGATTGAGATGAACTAGTCCTTGATGCAACCATCCTAGTTCACTTGGAAAATAAATCAATGAAGGTCTACAAAGACCCTCTCAATGCAAGTGGTATAGGCTACATTATCAATGCCATCAACATTGAGGACAACTCAAAATTAGCACAAGCGCTATTTGTGGTTCGTGTTCCCTTTGGCAACATTAGGGCATCCTTGGTGTCAACCAATTTAAGATTCCCTTTTGTCATTAGACTACCACCTCGAGTGCCCATGACACCCTTTATGGTTAGGCCCTCGTAGCATGTTGTGGCGATAGCAACCTAGATATCCTTTGTCATTAGGGTGCCTAAACATGTAGATTCCTTGCTTACTGAAAGTCTAGCAGTGGGGACTGTATCAAGACCTACCTACCCAAAGCCTCATCTTGCATACAACAACCAGTAGTCTAGGTGGTAGCTCAGGAGGCCCAATGAACATCTCATCGACAACATGATTAGGGAATGCATGAAGCTAGGTCTGCATAAGCTCATCCCCTTGTCCTCCATCCCTTTGGCCACATTGACTGAAATAACCACTACAAGTAATCAACAACCAAGCACTAAGACTCAAAAGTAGAAAAAACAAGCCAAGCCCAAATCTCCTCCTCAAGAGATCTATCTCCTGGGTCACCTAGAGGAGATGAAGAACAACAAGGTAACTAACATCTATAAGGATTTTCTAGATGCATTGGCATAAGTCAAATAGGCTCTATAACAAAAAAAAACAAAATCCTAAGCCTATATGGCTTGGTCATGACCTCCTTCGCTCACCGCAAAGCACTAGTCTACATGTTGACCTCTATTTTTGTTAAGGAGGACATCCCAACAAATGAACAAGCCATCCACGCTATGATGCTTCTCCCTACACCATATGAATTAGCTTCAACACCCCTAGCATTTTGCAATGAGGTGATCAAAATTGACCTCGAAATGGATCAGGTTATCACTGCACCAATGTTCATAATAATCTGCATAGGGAAATGCAAAATTTGTAGGATGCATGTTAATGATGGGGTAACAACTAATGTCATCCCATTCCCAGTCATTGACAAGCATGGTCTTGCCAATGAAATCAAACCTACAAGGACAACATGCCTAAAGTCCTTTAATGGATCACGCATTATTGTAAAGTGAAAGGTCACAACAACTTTCATGGAAGACGAGTGATTCCCCACTACAGCCAAATTCATTATCATCGAGGAGATTCTTGGGTTCAATTATTGTAGCCATCATATATGGTAACAATGCGACCTCTCCAACCATCAACAACATTTATATATAACAAGGGTCAAAGGTAGAGTCCCCCAATGACACACTGCCCATGAAGGATGAGGATCAACCTTGTCTGATAGACCCACCCAAGGAACCAAAAGAAGCCAACAACCTCCCCAAGGAATCTCTATGGGTAGAATTTTCCTTTAGCATCATAGACAAAGGTCTAGGTGAATATTGCCTTGTGTTGCCTAGGCCCTATGCAACCCCTAACCCACATTGGCTTAGGAAGTAATTACCTAACTAGGGCATCCCCTTAGTCCAATAGGTGCCAGGTGGCTACTTGCCCCTAATCTTCACATACCTCTTTTGTGTTTCACTTGTGCATTTACATTTGGCTTGATTGCTTACATTTTATGTTATTTACTTCATTATACATTTTTTCTCTTCACTTATGCACTTTCACTCACTTAGCTTTCTTATGCATTAAAAACATTAAAACACATAAAAATTACAAAAATAAAAATCACAAGAATAAGATAAACACTGGTATGGCCTACTATGGCCTAAAACTAGTAACCCTTTTCATTACAAAAGTCAAAATCACAAAAATAAGATAAACACTGCTACAACCCACTATGGCCTAAAACTGGCAACCCTTTTCCTTTTGTCGCAATGGCCCAAAATGGCCTAAAACTATCGCTATGGTCCTCCATGGCTTAAAAGTAGCAACACCTTTTCTCTTTATTTGTGGCCCAAAATGACCTTAAACTAGCAATCGTCGTGGCCTGAAATGGCCCTAAACTAGCAATCGTAGTGGCTTGAAATGGCCCTAAACTAGCAATGACCCTCCCACCATGGCTTTAAACTAGCATGGGGCCCAAAGGGGGCCTAATCGCATCAATCCACCACATTATTAGCATCAACACTTAGCAAATAAATATAAGATTCTACACAATATGCAACACACATAGCAAAAAATAGTTTATTAATCCATCAATAAAATACATGGCATGACTATATAGCAAAAATGGCCAAAAAATGCAAAATTGCCCAACAGCAGAGCTACATCAAGACTACTCAGCTGGTGGTGTTCAGTGGGGGTTGAGGCTCCTCTTCCTCTTCCTCTATTGATCTACTAGGGCCTATGGCATTGCCTAGTGCCTACTCAAAGCAACTTAAAATAGTAAACTAGTCAAAAAATTCACAACATGCAAAGATAACATAAAAAGCAAAAAAAAATGACCTAAGAGGGTCCTACATCCATCTCTAGAGGTAATCTATCAAGGCCCTTCTCCAAGTGTTGGAGGATTCTAGCCTCTAATAGCTACATCTAGTTCTCCTAGCCAAAGTTAATACCTGCAAGGGTCTTATCTTTGTCCATGGAGGTCCATGTGAGTGACTCCATCAAATAAATGATAGAGGAAACATTCCCTTATAGCATAATAATCTCCCTCTCTAGAGACCCACTCACCACTACATGATGAGCAAGTAACTCATAGGCTTGTGTCTTGCCTATTGCCTCAAGGAACATCTCATGGAAATAGTGTGCAATGGATTCCTTCTTGTACCATTTAAGATAATCATTTCACTTTTTCTTATAGTGGTGCCTATGGTCCCTCTAAATCTACCCCCACTAATACACTTTTCATTGTAATCCTTCCAATCTTGATTTTTTTAGGCAAGGAAGTCCATCTACAACCTCTACTCAATAATCTCTTTGGTGGCCTTGTTCTTGGCCTAGAGTAACTAGTACCTGTTATAGTCAATCTTGGCTAGCCATGAGGTACTATCCCCTCATGTGTAAGCTACAAGAAAATTTTAATGAGACTACAGGTCCTCCATCTTGGAGTCCTAGCTTGCCACCCTATCCTGGAGTTCATGCACCCACTTCCACAAGTGCTCATTTCTGCACTTGCAAATCCATAATGATTTTGCACATGAAAGTGCACACTTACTCGACACCTCATACATGTAGTAGGCACTTTCTCCACTTTAGGGAGAAACTCAAGGATGGCATCCACCTTGGCCACCTTGCTTAGATCCCAGCAAAGCTTAGAACCTATTGGCATACAATAAGAAAAACAACATTAGTCACAAAATAAGCATCAAAATGGTAAAGTAAAGTAACCAAAATAACATCATAAGCATACTGAGCTCAGGATTTGCCTACTATAGGTAGTTCATCATATCCTCAACTAACCTTTACATGAAGGTGAACTTGTCAAGTGCCTATACCTATGGCTCCATGTAGAAGGTAGAGGTGGACGCCAGACCACTACCAAGCACATCTACAATTGCAATACAAAAATGCATCTAGCAATAATCAAATAGCCAAAGATGCAAGAAAAAAAAGAGATTTATCATAGATGGATGAGAGTAGGGGGGTCACCTAGCTACACATTGTTATAGAGGCTATCAAAATCACCTCTATCATGGTGAAGTAGTTCCTCCTCCTCCAATTTTTGGAGGACTTATATAGCCTCATGCAACTCTTTCACCTATGCCTCCCCATCCTCAGTCTAAGTAGAGACCTCTTCTACCACTAGTTTTGCCTCTACTCTGATAGCCCTCTCATCTTAATTTAACAATTTGCGTACATATGTCAAAACTAACATCTTAACACTTAGCATGACAACTTAGCATAATATAGCATAGCATAGCATTAAAAAACATAAAGATATAAATAAATAAAATGTAAGAAAATTTACATCCAAAAACTTGTATGAACCTATAACATCCATGTGCAAATAGCAAAACTTTAGGTAGATTCTCTTGTAGCTCACTCTCTTAACCTCCCATGTAGTCTCCTCCATGGGACGTGGCCTCTTAATATTTACCTTAGACAGTCCCACCATCTTGGCAATGTAATTCTTCACCCTAGTCACATTTTTGGTATCAGTCATTGGGACCTCACCTACACTATCACACAAGTAGTGAGATTGCCCAAACTGACCTTTAGTTATTACAGAAAATGACTCACCAATTACCTCTAGGAGGTCTTGCACTCACATGGTAGCAAACAGGTGTTTAGCCCATGGATTTGAGAGCTATGCATAGTCCTACACCATCCATTATTCATCCTCACAAACTACTAGAAGCTCTACAAAACTTCATAGGTACCCTATGAAAAAAGCAACCTGCACATGCGACCTCGCCTAGAAGTTGTAGTATAACTTGATGATCTTGACATGTAGGTAACTAGCAAAGTGAGAGGCCTAATTGTACCTTGTGCCCTCCTCCAGCATGTCCCTCATCACCTAAGATTTCTCTATCCGAATGATTTTTCCTTGAAAGAGTAGCTTCTGAAATGCATGGGCATATAAGAGAGGGTAGAGTTCCTAGACCATAGGCACCTCCACATTCCTGAAAAGTATGCCTTTATGAGATCGAGAGGTTCCTAGCCACCTCTAAATCTCACCTTGATGGTCCACCTCTCTATTGGCTTTGTCAATGGCCAATGGGCCATTAGAGGGAAGGCCAAAGAGGTTAGCAAAGAAGTCATCAGTGAAGTCCAATGAAGCACCACCAAATTCGGGCAATAGCACCCTAATTGCAAATTTGTCTAAGTGTCAACATAAGGCAAATTTTTTTTCTAAGTGTTTGGCCCATGCTTCCATTGTTGGGACTACGCTTTAGAGTGTAGTAAGCATAGCATGTAACATAGAACCAGATTTACAAATTTTCAAAGTGTCAATAGCAATTACAAAGTTTTTCTAAGTGTTATGCTATGCTCCCATTGCCTCTACTATGCTCTAGAGCATAGCTAATGTATCATGCACTTTAGTGGCTAGTTTTGCCTAGGTGTCAAGCTAGAAGCTATTAAAATAGCTCAACATGGAAAGAACATTTGGAAAATTTTCTAACTCTTGAAGCTACCCCTCTCGCTATGCTCAAGAGTGCAGCTTGGATGAAGATTGTAAGTTTTGCCAATTTTTTTCTAAGTGTTAGTGCTACACTCTCATTCTTCTTACTACACTCTAGATCATAGCTAGCATAGCTAGTACTAGACTTCAATTTTTGTATAATTTTCCTAACTATTGATTTATGTTGCAAAGTGTAGCTATTGTAGCAATGTAGAACTACCTTCAAAGGCTTCTAGAACTCAACACCAGCTAAAACACCCTAAATTTTTAGAGCATTCTTGCTTCACCGTGTATTTGGAATTCAGGCGGCATCATGGCAGTTTGGCAGAAAATGGACGTGCTGAGTTTAGACTGTCCAGTTCGGCAAATTTTCTACTTCTAGTGTTGACAGGCCAAGCGGAATCATCAGCCTACCCACATGGGTAGTTCATCTAGCTGATAGTCTACTCAGGAGCAATGCATGGGGTTGTCGATGATGCTCAGGCTACACAAAACAGTTGCAGGACGAAGTGCTACACTATGCTATGCTACACAGCATAACACAGTGTAGCAAAAGCAATGAAGAAAGGCCCAGCTTACTTGGTGATTTCAATTGCACTAAGTAAGCACTTCCATCCTTCAAAACAAGTTGCTTCACTTAACTTCAAGTCCTTCGATAAAGCTCCTCTTGCTAGAAAAGTAGCAGATCAAGCAAAAACCAGGCTGTGTTGGCTGCTATGCTATGCTACACTACGTAGTGTAGCACAACATAGCAATGATGCAAGAAAAATAGAAGGCATCTTAGAATGTAGGATCAGTAATTTTGCATGCTTCACATCGCAAGGAGTAAAGGTTGCACATTGCAGTTAAGGCCGACTGCTATGCTATGTAGCATAGCATAGTGTAGCAAACATCCAGAGCTAGCCAAAACACTTCAAAAGATTCTAGCAAATGCAATTAACTTTGACGCAAATTTCTTCTTCAAACTGATGGTTATGTCATGCTACACTACATAGTGTAGCACCGCGTAGCAAGATGCTATGCTACACCAAGCATGCTATGTTGCATAGCATAGCACCACATAGCAAGCTTCTACGTTACGCTAAACATGCTATGCCTCACAGTGTAGCATAGCGTAGCAAACGACTACGATGCTTCAGCATGCTTCACCCCTTGTCTACATCACTAGCATGCATCTCTAGTTCTGACAGTGTAATTACAGCTTGACAAGCTCATCAAGCAGCTTTGCATGTCCATGCAGCATGGACACATCAATGTCTTGCAGGTCTAGGACACGTGTCATCCAAGCCTCATTTCACGTGTCCCCCTAGCCCTATAAATACCCCAACAAAAAATGCTCAAAGGGTGGAAAATTGTTGGCTAGCATATCTAGGCAAAGGTTGGAAAATTAAGCATTTGGTTGGCAAAAATCTATGTAAAAGGAATTAGCAAACTTGAGCAGTTAGCAAATTCTGGTTGGATGTTGGCAAAACAAACCCCCTATTTTAGTTAATATCTTGTTAACAAGGTTGGCAAGTGAGCTTTGTAGCATTTTCACATTGTCAGCTTTTGAGTCCATGTTCAAGCACATTGTTGGCTTGCTTTGAATGTCCTGGTTTCTTTTTGGATCTCTGTGCTTCCTAGTGTTGCACAACCAATTGTATCCACTTTGGCAAAGTAAAGTCATAAACTTGAAGTGGTGCACTTCCTAATTCTTGCTCTATTTTCTTATTTATCATTGCATCCTGCATTCCTTTTGCTTCCTCGCATTTAACAACTTTTATCTTACGTTATAAGTACTATTTTTTCATATTAAACGTTTGCAAAAGGTTATTGACACTGATTAAGTCCCTGTCTAATCAACCAGACTGTTCAGGGCACCCTATTTCCATTTACTCCAGCACGGCCCTTGTGTGGATACAGGGTTAAGACTATCACAACCAATGACCTCTCAGTTTTTTCCAACCACTGACATTTTCGGTCGCTACACCGGCCTCCATCTTAGCTCCAACACTTCACCAACAAACAAGATCAATAATTTGCATCTCTTTTGCACCTCCCTATGTCCCAAAATTATACCTATACTCGACCCCACTCAAAAGAGGGGAGAGCATAGTCCTAGAGCATAGCCTCTAAATTTCATTGTTTTGCACTATTTACAGGTACATTGTAGTCTTTTTTACTCTGATACATGCAATCTTGGCAACATTGTCACAATCTAGTAATCTCTTAGTATCCATTGGAGCACACCAGAGTGTAAAAGCATTTTTATCAAGTGGGAGTGTAGCTATGATCAGTGTAGCCTCAACTACCCTTTGTCACATGGTGCTTGATCTACACTTCATGTTAACCCTAACCCTATAAATGCCCTTGTGTTTCACATGTTATAGGTTGGCTAACAATTTCATTTTAGCAATTAGCATTTTGAAGCATTCAATGGACATTTGCATTCAACAGTTGGCACCTTGGTACTAACACCCTTGCACTTGAACACCCTTAGCACTTCAGTAAATCTTTGGGACACCTTGGCAACACCATAACATATAATAGCTCATAGGACACCATGGTAACCAACCCAGAAGGCTTAAACTTCATAGTAGACATCAATTTTCATAGCCTAGACACCTTAGAGACTATGGTTATGCTACCTACTACACTTGCCTATACGCTGCGTACCTCCTCACCTCTCTTTTGCAATTGTTATTCTTTCCCAATTTGGGGTTGTTCCATTCTTCCTCTCTCAAACTCTTTTGCATTTTGAAGCATTTTTTTGGCATTTAGCACCACATTCGCATTTTCTTTACTATTTTCCATGCATTTTCATGTTCACATTATCATTTCCACATCAAAAAACCTTGCTACTCTTAGGCTTAGTTGGTCCTAGTACCACTAAAAACACTATGCAAACCCCTGTCACCTGTTCATCGAAACACTTCATATGTCCTAGTTCAATCAACAAGACCATCCTAGGTGCTCCACCTCCATTTTTTCCCTCTAGTGACAACCCGTCAGATGAGGGTAGGGTTAGGGTTGTACCATGGTTGCAAACCCTTTGGTGTGACCATTCCGGTCACCAACATTTTTAGTTGCTACAGTTTTCTGGCACTGAAAGGAGGGCTTAAACCTCTATTACTAGCTTTGAGGTAGTGTAGATTCAACACCCCTATGGACCTACCACAGTAGTAGCTAGATCATTGGCTAACATAAGAGTTGTCTACAAGTTGGTTGGTGTAGATTAGACCTAGTTGTCAGTTCCCTTGGAACCTTATTGGACAAAAGCCAAAGAATATCTTTGGCACTTAGCCAAAACTCTATATTCTTAGGAGAGTGTTTCTAGCTCTTAACATGAGAGCATAGTAGGCCTCAGTGTAGTGAGCGTAGCATATCAAAGTAGTTCTATACTTAGCCATTTTCTCAACATTTTTCAGACTTAGCCATTTTCTCAACATTTTCAGACTTAGCCATTTTATAGTAGTTCTATACTTAGCCATTTTTCTTTAGCATATTCAACTTTTGCATTTCTTGCATAATGTCATAAATATTGAGCAACCCTCAACCTCCACCCTAAGCATAGTTATTGTTCAACCTAGTCAATAGAAGATCACAATTGATCTTCCTAGGGCCAAGGGCTCTACTTTGGTGGAGAAGCAATTGCTCAAAATATGCAACCAACTTCCCAAGTACATGGTACTCAACAATGAAAAATATAACTTCCTTTGTGTGAAACTCCAAGTGAGTTTATCTCTAAACTATCGAGAAATGGATGCCAAATGGGGTTATGAAATCATACACCTAAATAGGAGAGAGTACTTCCCTATCCCCAATGATTTCATTTTGCTCACTGGGACCTTCTAGTGGTTGCTCGAAAAACTCATTCGACTAAGTAGGTCAAATGAGCATGACACAAAAACCAATTATGAGGAGTCCTTGTAGGATGGGAAAGATGAGTTTAAGGATTTTTTGAAGAACGCAAATCCCTTTTACACCTCCTTTCAGCAGGCTACCTCTAGTTTCATCCCTAAGCAGTCCTAGCCATCCACCTTCTGTCAAGTGGTTACATCCCCTTTGTCACGTCTCAAGTCAACCCTTGTGGTGGCAAGTCATCAACTGCATGCACATCAAGGTTTAGGACTATCTATCACCCTAATCTTTGTACATCACACACATCAGGGTGTAGGACCATCTGTCACCCTCCCCTTCATGACATCTACGCAATCTACATAGTCCTTCATATCAGCATTCATGATGCCAATGCAACCGTACATGTACACTGTGTAGATGTTCCAACCACCATTGACTCATGCGTCATACATTCCTCTTGTCCTATTGGTGCCCCCTACCATGATGCAAGCCATAACTACGTGGTTGGTTTTAGCCTCCATGCCGATGGTGTAGTATATATAGTAGCACATGCAACAAGCATCTCACATGGTCATGCAATCCATAATGGGGCCGTGGACCACTTAAGCAGCATAGTGGGTAGCATAACTAGTGTAGCCCACTACATCCACCCTGAGCTTTGACCAAGCATTCCAACTCATTTAAATGCTCATTGAGGAGGTTAAGCAACTCAAAATATCCTCCTCCAAAATAGTCCATGTGATGGACTTTTACCAGGATGACCCAATTAGTCTTGCAATCCCATCATTGACCCTACCTCCTAGGGTCCAACTTCCCTAGTTCACTAAATTTAATAGTGAAGGGGATTCTAACATCCATCTAGTGATGTTCTATTCTAAATGCCTTTTATTATATACATGGCCACATGTAATCATCTATGCATTTTCCATGTCCTTGATTGATAAGGCACTAGATTAGTACTATGCACTCCCTAGGGCCTCCATATCTTCCTTGGAGGAATTTCTTAGTCAATTCATCACTCACTTCAAATACAATTTGAATCCTAAGGTGACCCTGGATCAACTAATGTAAATTAAGCAAGGCCACATAGAGCCCATACAAAAATTCATCTAGTGCTGCACTAGAGCATTGTGCTTATCAAAATTCATGTGCCCATGATGGAAACCCACCTATTAGCCATTTTCAAAGATGCAGTAAATGACTTCACCAAACCAAAGTTGTATTACCTTGCTCCACACCTTCTGAGCCAAGTGTTTTCTCAAATGAAGAGCATCCAAGATGCAGTGGAGGCTAGCAAGGACCCAGCCTACATGTCCTACAAAAAAATGCATGCAAATAAAGATAAGGAAAATGGCAAGGTAAACACAACTATTGCAATGGTGGCCAATGAGGCTAACGTAAACAATGTCAAACTAACAACCATGGTACCTAAGGCCCTAGCTAATAGCAAGGCATCTATCTCTAGCACTATGTCGACCAACCAATCTGTACCATTGATGGCCATGGGACAAGTTGCCCCAAGGCCAAACTTTGAGTGCAAGGACTGCTCAAAGTACACACCATTACCCATCAAACCATTGGAGCTCTTAGGATAACTACTTAACATTGGATAAATACAATATAAGAAGATGTCTGAAGATGCTTATAAGAACCATCACCACTACTACAAGCTCCTTAGAAACCCATTAGCTATCATGCCAAATTAGCTTTTAGTCCCTAAAAATTTCAAGTTAGACCAATTCTACCATCACCATCAACTGCCTGGCCATGACACAAACTTTTCCATGGCCTTACAAGATGACATATAATGCATGATTAACCAAGGCCAACTAGTTCTTGATGCAACAAACCTAGTTCACCTAGAAAATCAATCAATAAAGGTCTACAAAGACCCTCTAAATGTAAGTGACACAAGTTATGTTATCAATGCCATTAGCATTGATGATGACTTAGAACCAACATAAGAACCATTCATGGTTCTTATGCTCTCTAGCAAAATTGGGGCCTCCTCAATGTTAACCAATTTGAAATTCCCTTTTTTCATCAAAGCACCACCTCAAGCATCCATGAAACCCTTTGTGGTTAGGGCCCTGTAGCACATTGTGGTGATAGTAACCCAGACACCTTTCATCATTAGGATGTCTTGGCATGTGAACTCCTTCCCTACTTAGAGTTCAGTGATGGGGACTGTGTTAGGCCCTACTTGCCCAAGGCCTCATCCTACATACAACAATAGGTAATTTAGGTGGTAGCCTAAGAGGCCCAACAAGCACCTCATCAACAAGATGATTATGAAACACCTAGAGCTAGGTCTGCCTAAGCTCATACCCTTGTCTTCTATTCCTGTAGCCACATCAACCAGAATAGCCACTGCAAGCAATCAACAACTAAGCACTAAGACTTAAAAGTAAGCAAAGCAAGCCAAGCCCAAATCTCCTCCCTAAGAGATCCATCTCCTAGGCTACATGGAGGAGATGAAGGCAAACAAAGCAACTAATAGCAATAAGGATTTCCTAGATGCGTTTGCATAATTCAAATAGGCTCTAAAACAAAAGAACACCTGTATGACTTGGTCATGAACTCCTCTACTCATTGCAAAGAACTAGTTCACATGTTGACCTCCATTTCTATTAAGGAGGACATCCCAACAAATGAACAAGGCATCCATGCTGTGATGTTTCCCCCCACAGCATAGGAACTAGATTCAATGTCCCTAGCATTTCATGATGAGGCAATTAAAATTAACCCTAAAAATGGTTAGGTCATCACCATGCCAATGTTCATAACAATCTATGTAGGGAAATGTAAGATTTGTAGGATGCATGTCAACAACAAGGTAGCAACTAATGTCATCCCATTCCTATTTGTTGATCAACTTAGTCTCATCAACAAAATTAAACCCACAAAGACAACATGTCTAAAGTCCTTTAATGGGTCATGTATTTTCATGAGGTAGATGATCATGATAGCTTTCATGCCAGGGGAGCAATTCCCCATAATAGCTAAATTCATTGTCATCAAAGAGATGCCTAGGTTTAACCTGATCCTGGGAAGGCCCTAGCTAGCCTAGTTACAAGTTGTCTCTTCACCCATTCACCAAGTGATTATACATGGTGACAATGCAGCCCCTCAAACCATCAACAACCTTGACATAGTACAAGGGTCGAAGGTAGAGTTCCCCAATGACATGCTACTCATGAAGGATGAGGGTCAACCTTGTCCGATAGACCCACCTTAGGAACCAAAAGAAGCTAATGACCTCCCTGAGGAAGCTCTATGTGCCAATTTGTTCTTTAGCATCATGGACAAGGATATAGGTGAATATTACCTCATTTTTCCTAGACCTTATTCACCCCCAAACCCACATCAGGTCAAGAAGCAACTACATGACTAAGGCATCCCCTTAGTTTAACATGTGCTAGGTGGCTACTTTCCCCTAACCTTCACATGCCACATTGGCATTTTTCATTTGTAGTTACATTTCACATGGTTATTTGTGTTTTACATCATTCATTTTATTATGCATTCATTCCTTTCACCCATGCATTTTCATTTAGCCTTCCTATGTATTAAAATAATACTAAAATAGATAAAAATCACAAAATTTAAAATTGCAAAAAAAACACATATGGCCTAACATGGCCTAAAATTGGTCACCTTCCATGCATCACCATGGCCCAAAAAGGGCTTAACCTATCATATGGCTCACTATGGCCTAAAAATGGCAACCCTTTTCCTTTCATCACATTTTCCAAAAATGGCCTAAAGCTATCACCACATCATGCCAAGGCCTAAAACTAGCCACACATTCTCTTTTTATTCATGACCTAAAATAACCTTAAACTAGCAATTCTTGTAGCTCAAAATGTCCTTAAACTAGCAACATCCCTCTCTCCATGGCCTTAAACAAGTATGGGGCCCACAAAGGGCCTAATCACATCAAACTACTACATTACTAGCTTGCAATACTTAGCAAAATAAATGGAAAAATCTACATAATATGCAATTCACATAGCAAAAATAGTTTATCATTACATCTTCATTACTCTAGAAATAAATACATGGCATGACTATACATTAAAAATGACCAAAAAATGCAAAACTTCCCAACTGTAGGGCTACAGTAGGACTACTCAAGTAGTGGTGTTTGATGGGGGTTGAGACTCCTCTTCCTCTTCCTCTTCCTCTATCGCTCCATTAGGGCCTATAGCATCGCCTAGTGCCTACTCAAAGCAAAATATATAGTAAACTAATCAGCAAATGCACAACATGAAAAATTAACATAAAAGCACAAAAAAATCACTAACCCAAGAGGGTCCTACATTCATCTTTGGAGGCAATCAATCAAGGCCCTCCTCCAAGCGTTGGAGGATTTCAACCTCTGATAGTTGTGTCTAGTCCTCTTAGCCAAAGTCAATACCCACAAGGGTCTTGCCTTTGTCCATAATGGTTCATGCAAGTAGCTCCATTGAAAACATGGCAAAGAAAACCTCCCATATAGGCATAGTGTTCTACCTCTTTGGAGATCCACTCACCACTATATGACGAGTAAATAACTCATAGGCCTGTGTTCCACCTATTGCCTCAAGGAAAATTACATGGAAACAATGTTCTATGGACTCCTCCTTATAGCATTTAAGGTACATGTCTTACTTGTTCTTGTATTGGTGCTTATGGTTCTTCTAAATCTACCTCCACTAATACACCTTTGCACTATAATCTTTCCAATCCTAGTTTTTTTGAGCAAGCAAATCCATTTGCAATCTCTACTCAATGATCTCTCTAGTGGCCTCGTTCTTACCCTGTACTACCAACTAGTACCTAGCATAGTTAATCTTGGTTATCTACCAGGTATTGTCCCTCCATGCACAAGATGCATGAAATTCATAATAGGACTACAATTCCCCCATTCTAGAATCCTAGCTTGCAGCCTTATCCTAGAGCTCATGTACCTTCTTCCATAGGTACTTGTTAGTGCTCCTACAAACCCATAATACTTTTTGACATCAAAGTGCGTACTTACTTGTTGCCTCATACACGAGGTGGGGCACTTGCCTTACCTCAAGGAAAAATTTAGGGATGACATCCACCTTGGACATCCTACTCAAAACCCAATGAAGCTTAGAACCTATTGGCATACAACAAGCAAACTAGCATCAGCCATAGGTTGTGTCAAATCAGTAAAGCAAGAGAAGCAAAGCAACATCACATGCATACCAAGCTCAAGATCTGCTTACTATAGGTAGTCCAACATGTCCTCAACCAAACCTTCCATGAAGGTGAACTTGTCATGTGCCTCTGCACATGGTTCCATTTAGTAGGTATAGGTGGACACTGTATCACTGGCACAAAAGAGAGGGTAAAGCTCATGAATCATAGGCACATGCACGTTCTTATTGAGTATGCTTTTGCAAGACTGAGAAGTTATTAGTCATTGCTTGATATCACCTCAATGGTCCACCTATCTATTGGTCTTATTAATGACCAATGGGCCATCAAATGGGAGGCCAAAGAGGTCTGCAAAGAAGTTATCAATGAGGTCCAAGACCACCCTCATACAATGTATCTGCATGAAAAAGTGATGAGCATTTTCAATGAAGGAATTGATAAAAGTAACCATTTCAACCACTAGGATGTCTAGGCTAAGGGCCAAGAAAAGGTCCATCAGCCTAGCCTGCATAAGCCCACTAGTCAACTCCACTAGGGCCTCATGGCATAACTAATGCTACACACCCTCAACATCCCCATACTTCATAGTAAGGGTGGCCTCAATGCAGCCGGTAGCTACTATTGTGACCTCTCTCAAAGCAACTACAGCTGTAATATGGGTAATGAAGGCAATGTTAAAATCATGCAAAAGGTAAAGTAGCAAACACATGAGAGCAAAGTGATAAATTACTTATGTGGGACAAAAGGTGTGTGCAATGGTGGTGGTGGAATCAATGCCTCCTTGATGCTAGGTACATCATCCATCCACTCCACATCCAACCAGCCATAAGTTTGACACCTCTCATAGGCCTTCAGATACTGACGAGGGTACTTCATCAAGTTGGATCTAATCTATGTAATCATCCCTACATGAATGCTCTTGTAGGTTGAAAATTCCTATAGGATAGTGAAAATTAGGTTTAGGGCCCCTCCTCATCATGTAGGCTATGTTGTCCAACACTAAATCTAGCAATAACCATGAGCAATAAGTATCTTTGTATGAGCCGATAGCCAAATGGATAATGCAAAAATCATAGGAACACTTACCCTCCTGCACAGTACACCATCCTAGGTGGGTTTTGAAATAAGGTATGCACGCATTGAACAATAAAGAGAGTGTTTATCTTGCTATAGCAACTGAACTCTAGCATCTACTAGATCCTAGAAAAAGGCATAATGCCCCTAGGGCCTCAGCCTAAAATTCCTAGTTTGCCATCACTGGTAGTGGGCTCATTGGACATGAACTTCAAAATGCTCTAGTTTGCATTAGGCAGCAATGTCTTTGTGATGACACTAGTAGCTTTCACTACCAACTATAACCACATCATCACAATAAAGTGTTAGAGTAAGAATTCCATGAACTCACATGCTCCTCGTCAAAACCATACCACTTGGTGATCCAACTAGGTTTCTAGTATAGGCATGTTCAATATGGGCTCACCCATATAGCAGAGGATGCTAATGAGCTCCACCATGATGAGTATTGGCTTCAACAATACCCTGTAACTACAAAAGTAAAAAAAAAAAGCATTAGTATACATTGGATGCACAAAAATACACTAACTTGCACTTAGTAAAGTTAGCATAGGATAGCATAACTTAGTAGAAAATATATCCTTAGGGTTCGCTATGGGCCCCATGAGCATAAGACATCAATATACATGTTTGACATGCCTAGTGCTCATTGGGGTATAGCACTAATGTAGCATTAGCATTTTGCTTTACATTTGCATGCTATGCATTGTCCTAGTTTGCATGCTTAGCACATTTGACATGTTTGGTCTACAAGTCTAGCATTTTGGCAAAGCTTTGGTACATGTTGCATTCTTTTTTTATAGGTAGCATTATAGCACTTTGCATTCTTGCACTTGGCATTTTTGGCATTAGGCATCTTAGTGCTGGATTTGGCAAATTTTCAAATTTTTTCTAACCCCAAGCAATGTAACCCAGCATGTCCATGAAAAATTTTAACTCTCGGTTACTCCTCACATGGAGTGTAACTCAGGAAAATGACAAAAAAAATCTAACTATCAACTACTCTTCCTAGGGAGCATAGCTCCTCTCCCAAAATCATGAAAAAAAATTTTAACTATTGGCCATGCTCCCTATGGAGCATAGTTCCCAAAACATGAAAAAAATTCCAATGCTTGGGAGCATAGCCCCACAATGTACACGAAAAAGACATTTCAAAAAACTAAAAAAAACCTAATTGCCACTCCCACCACTACATTGCACCCTTGCCCTAGGCATCATGCTCCATTCATGCCACCACCTAGTCTTGTTACACTCCAACAACATGCACTAATGTGCTCATCATGGCTATAGCCTATCACGGTCCTCCCTACCCCTATTTCCTAGTTGCAGCCATCATCCTTGTGACTACACCATTCACCCTACCCTAGCATTGGATCCAAAACAAAAAACATCACCCCTCCCTAGCGTTGTGTATCCTATGGCCCTCTTTTCTTTTGTTATCAATCCTAGAGCTACCTCCAAACCCTAATTCCTCTACCCTACATGCTAAGAAGAAGGGGGAGGAGGGACAAGAGGGGGTTTTATGACCCCTCATGCCCAAGTCATGGCTACATTGGCCATGGCCACAAAGCCCTCTTTTCTTACCCTTTCCCCTCATGCCCTAGCCATGACCAAGAAACCCTCATTTTTACCCTTTCTCCATGCCCCACACAACACTAAGAATGAAACCCTTGCCCCATACAACCATGGAACCCAATCATCCATGCCCCAAAAAAATGTACCAATAAAAATCCATCACCACAAACATGTCCTCTTCCCTTGACCACGAGGCCATGGTGGCCATGGTGATGGTGGACCCTACTAAGGTAGGTTGCCCCCAAATCCCAAAACCCCAAAGAAATCCAACACAAAAGAAATAAAGAAAAAGAAACTTTTTTTTACAAGGGTAGAGTGTAGAAGGGTACCTGGTAGATAGTAGCTCCCTCCATTTCTCCACACATGCCTGAGGTAGACATCTCAATGCCTACTCTCCCTCATCCATGCTGACGAGTCTGGAAGGATGACATTTAGGACATCATGTTGGCTATCATGCTCTGATCGCCATGCTCTAGCTTCCACTTCTTACTCTAGTCATGCTACACACTATAACTTCTCATTTTCATTTTGGAAAATGACAATTTGACCATGATGAAACATGCATATATACCTCCCATCCCTTGGGGTAATTAAATGCATCACCTACAAGACAACATCCCACACTTGGGAAAATTTTCCAAGTTTTTCTTTGAGTGTGTAGTAAGGGGCCTAATGTAACAAGGGTTAAGTGTAGCAACTAGAGTTACAAAATTTTTGAACCTTTTTCTGGAAATCCCCAAACTTAGAAAAATTTTGAATTTTTTGATTCCCTAATGAATGCCTAGCCTAACTCCACATTCCAAGCACTCCCAACCTTGCTTAAGCCAATGCAATTTGTGCATACCATGGTGCACTACAACCCATAAACTGGAAAACCATGGTCCACTACAACCTTAAACTGGCAAACCATGGCCTACTGAGGCCTAAAACTAGCCCACATAATTGCTTCTCCAACTCTACATTTGCACACTTAGGAGAACTTTTATTACATTTCTTTTCTTATTTTGATGCATTTTGACGGCATTTAAGATTGACGCAGCTTGATGTTCCTTCTGGTCATTTTGTAGGTTACTTGATAGGATTACAACATGAGCATGTGTAGGCATCTCCATTTACCTCTAGTTCTCACTAGGCCTCATGGTGACCTCATGTGATACATCAATACCAAATGCCTAGATCTTGTGCCTAGAGGTTGTGATGAACACATAACATCTGTAGAGGCACCACTAGATTGGCCAAACCATTTAGTCAAAGCTCTAAACCTAGAGGTGGACGACATCACTAAGGATCCCCTCATTGAATTATTTGTAGCAACATCTAGTGGCGAGGTGAAAACATTGAAACTTAGTTTCTTTTTAGAGCCTCAAAAAATCTAGAGCATCGCTAATCTCCTAAATGACAATATCAAGGTGTTTTCATGGTCTTACAAAGACATGCCAAGCCTAGATCCTTGCATACTGTAGCACAATATAATCCTCAATCCTTACATAAAACCAATTAAGCAAAAATCCCACAAGGTTAGGCCTGAGGTGGCTTTGGTAGTCCATGATGAAATTGCCAAGCATTAGAAAGCTAGTTTCATCTAGGCCTTTGACTACATAGAATGGGTCTTTAACATCGTGGTCACACCTAAGAAAATTAGAAGCATACACATTTTCATAAACTTCTATGAATTGAAAAAGGAAATCATTGTAGATGATTTTCCATTGCCTAATATTGATCAACTAGTTGATACTACTACTAATCATGCCTTTTTGTCCTTCATGGATGGGTTCTCTGGTTACAAGCAAATTCAAATCAACTTGGAGCACTAGCTTTGTACTACCTTCATAACCCCTTGGGTTACATTCTAGTACACAATGATGCCTTTCAAACTAAAGAACATAGGAGAAACTTATCAATGCACTATGACATACATTTTTAGCAATTACTTGTTAGATTTTCTCAATGACTATATAGATGACATAGCAGTTAAGCCCAAAATGGCACAAAATCATGTAGATGACTTAGACCATGTACTCAAACATT
Organism: Gnetum montanum; assembly: GCA_015680685.1. Classification (NCBI taxonomy): domain Eukaryota; kingdom Viridiplantae; phylum Streptophyta; class Gnetopsida; order Gnetales; family Gnetaceae; genus Gnetum; species Gnetum montanum. The sequence continues at coordinate 132,417 of MNCI01019562.1, forward strand.
TCCTAATACATGACCTTAAATTGAATCCTAATAAGTATGTCTTTGGTGTCAAGATGGGTCACATGTTAGGTTTTTTAGTATTCGAAGTAGGCATATGCGTAGACCCCAATAAGGTTAAGGCTATTATCAACTTAGCACAACTGACTAACCTTAAGGAGTTACGTTTGTTACAAGGTATACTGCTATTGATTCTAAGGTTTATTGCATGGTTGACTGACAAGTTGCAACCTATGTAACATTTGCTCAAAAAGGGAGTCCACTTTGAGTGGGCAACTCAATGCAAAAAGGCATTTGACAACCTCAAATAAGAGTTGGCTCAACTTCCAATAGTCTATCCTCTATAAGGGGATAAATCATTTTACATCTACCTTGTAACCTCTAATGCATCCATCACTTCTTTGCTTTGCAAAAAGTAAGATGATGGCTTAGAGTTCCTTGTATACTACCTAAGTCATGCATTAGTGGCCCATGAAGCAATATACAATTATGTAGAAAAGAACTACCTCACCTTAATCTTTGCGCTTAAGAAGTGAAGGCACTGTTTTTTCTATAGTTAGGTAAACATCATCTATAAAAGCAATGTACTTCGGGCAATCACCAGAAACATTTATGAAAGTAGTCAAATTGCATGGTGGAAAGCAATAGTTGCAAAGTTTGACCTAAACTACATAGCACAACCATCAACTAAAGGTTAATTAATAGCCGCACAACTAATGGTATTACCAATAAATGATCAAGCAATGATAGATCCAGAATTTCTAGATGAGCATGTAAGTAGTATAGGCCAAGTGCCAGCCAACTTTGAGGCAATCTTACACATCAATGATGATTCAACCTCTCAAGGAGGTAGTTCCACTACCATAATCACATTTCCCTCTAAGAATATTCAACCCTTCACTTACCACTTTTACATTCCCTTGCACTAACAACATAGTGGAGTACGAAGGTCTCCTTAATGGTATCTTAGTAGCCCATGACCTAGAAATCCAAAATCTAGCAAATTGAGGAAATTCACAGTTAGTCATTAACCAAGTTATAGAGGTTTACACTTGTAAGGAACAACACTTACAACCTTACTATGACTTGGCAAAGCACTTGCTCAAATAATTTGCAATAGTAGATATCTAACACATTCCCTGCAATGAGAATGCCAATGCCAATGCATTAGCCACATTAGCCTTAAGCATTACACCTAACATGTTTCATTCCTTGCCTGCTTTAGTAATGAATTGCACTGAACCTATTACACAAACAACTAACATTGCATCTATAACAACAACAAGCATGACTCACACACAAGAGTGGTACAATGACATTAAGATGTACCTTCAACAAGGTTAGCCTCCACAAAATTTAGCCACTACCAGAAAGGATGTAGTGCAAAAATAGTTGCGACACTACATCCTCATGGGAGATAGCATGCTCTATCATAGATCCTATGATGGCATACTGCTAACCTATGTTAGCAATAGAAAAGTGTAAACAATCATTGAGCAAGTCCATGAGGGATTGTGCAGAGGTCATATAGCACCCAGGGCGATGGCATCAAAAATTATATACTTAGGCTACTATTGGCCTTACATGGAGCCTGATTTCATTTCCAAGGTCAAGATGTATGACATGTGTCAATGGTATAGCAAATTAATGCATGCACCACCCACTGAACTACATACTATGCAAATCACATGGTCATTTCAATGTTGGGGTTTACATATCATAGGGCCTATCACACCTAAGTCTTCCATAGGACATAGCTTCATCATAACCGCAACTGAATACTTTACCAAGTGGGTTGAAGCTATTTCCCTTAGGAAGACAACATTGCAATAGGTTTGTAAATTCATCCTTAACAACATAGTGACCTGATTTAGCCTACCCATGACCATAGTCACGGACAACGGGCCATTGTTTAGTAGTGCAAAAACCAAACCCTTTTGCAAATGCTTTAACATTAAGCATTTATTTTCATTACCATACCACCCACAAGTGAATGGCCAAGTAGAGGCTACAAACAAAGTCATCATCAACCTTCTAAAGAAGTTTCTTAGTAGTAGAAAATGGCAATGGCATGAGTAACTAGTCTATGCACTATGGACCTACCATACAACACGTAGAATAGCAATAGGTAAGATGTTATATAGCTTTGTGTATGGGTCTAAAGAAATTTTTCTTCTTGAATTGTAGGTCCCATTGGTTCACATGATCCTCTTAAGCTTCATCGATGAGGATCGGAATGATGAGTTAAGAATCATTGACCTCAACTCTATAGAGGAGAAGTTCATGTGAACACTTGCCCACATCGCATGGTATCAAAAAAAGCAATGGAAAAAGCACCATCAAAATCAGCATCAACATTTGATCAATTGAGGGGACCTAGTCCTCAAGGCCATTTAGGAAACCATAGATAAATTCTTAGCCAACTAGGAAGGGAATTTCTTGGTTACCAAGGTTGATGACAATGGAGCATTCAAGCTTGCTGATCTAGATGACAATGAGTTTGCCACTCTGATCAACCATTCATACTTGAAGCTATACTACACCTAGTACATAGCACCACATTAATGAAAAATCAAGGTAAGTGAGTGTTTTCTATGACGTTAAAATAGCACAACAACTCTGTTATGGCTTTAAACTAGCACAAAGCATCCTTGGGGTATGCATTAAACTGGCATCCATAGAATTCATCTACCATGATATTTAAACTAGCACAACTCGTCCTTGCATCATGACATTAAATTGGCACAACATCCACAATCTGCTACAATGTTAAAGTAGCACACAAAAATCTATTTGGACTATAAACTAGTGCACCATGATCTTCCAGGACCTTAAACTAGGTTCACGGTCTACTAAGACCTTAAAGTAGCATAGCATGTCATCTACTAGGAACTTAAATTGGTTTTAGCATACACAGCTCAACATGCATAGTTTTGCAGATAGGCAAGCACGAATACTTTCAATCCTCTGTTATCTATCCACACCTCGCGGGCAAGGTAGGAAAAAGTGTTACAGTTCCAAAATGAAGTTCACATCATCAAGAGAAAATCCTCTAGAACATTTATAGCATTATTTCCCTTAGCACTTTGCTGATCCTCCAGAGGTTCCCTCGAGCATTTTCTTTACCTTCTGGAGCTACTTCCACCATCACCAATCATACCATCCCTAGGTCACACCAACAACAATGTTGGCCTTTCATATTTCATTATGGGTTGGAGCTCTCACTATCAACACCACTAATTGGAGTCCTAGCAATACTATGGCCTAACCACTATACTTCCATCCTTCAACCCTCACCATTACCTAGGCTTGGATGTGCATCAAGTAGCTTGGCTCCCTGCCATTTTGCTCGATTTTCAAGATCCTATCCTTGGTGTGGAGTCTCGAGCATCTACACCACCATCATCCTCAACCACCTTGTTGGCCTCTTTGGGGTGCTCACTTCTAGTGTGGTTATTGGAGATTTTGCAACCTTCTCACTCCATCACTTGCACTCACCTTCCTACTTTGGAACTGTAAGCTCTTACAACTAGCCTAGCACTCATAGCAGTTGTTGCATCCTCACAACCAATGGTTTACTCTTATTTCACATGTTTTGTGGTTGTCTTCTTATCTTCTCTACATTGTATTTATAGGACAAAGCCTTAGAGGTGATTGTTCAAAGACACATTTCATCATAGCGCTAAGTTACCACATTACTTCAATGTGCTTTTTTGGGCTCGCCAAGCCACTTGAGAGTGCACATCTCTATTACCTTACCATATCCTACTTGCATTTACCCCTTTACCTTACATTTTTTGGCCTTCCCCACTAGCTTCTCTAATGCACATGATACCCTTCTTTCAGTTGATCATAGAATCCATGATGGACGATATGTAGCTCATTCCATGGAAACCCTTTATGGGCTAGTCGAAGACCAAGTGGATGCAATGCAACTCATCTTGGAGAGAAGACACTTGTCCTATAAATGTGACATGGTTGCCTCTAAGTAAAGCTCATCGAGTGGCATGCAGTCCACTCAATGATAAGCATCTTGTAGCTAGTATTCAAAAATAAATAAATAAATAAATAAAGAGGGGGGGGGTAAAATGTGTCCCAAAGCAAGATCTCACAAAGCTATAATTTTGCAACTGGTCTAGCCTTAAAGTTGCATTGGCCTTCTCATAAGCACTCCAACAAGAGGTCAACATGTCAAGGGTAAGCCATTTCAGTGTTATGGTTGATGGCTCTCTCACAAACACTTTGACAAGAGGCCATCATTTCAACAAGAAGCCACCCTAGTACCATGATCATGGTTAGCCATGCTAACTCAGCATCTTGTGGTATGATATACTATTTGCATCTCATTCCTCCCTTGCTATCCCAAGCCAATTCCCTACATCCATTACCTTCAGCATACCATTACCTTTAGCACTCTTAAGCCTGATGAAGTGCCCTTTGACTACAACATCTCAGGCCACTCCTCCAAATGTTAACAAATAAGAGCCAATGAAACACCACTAAATCTAGGCAATAACATTCTAATAGAAAATTTTTCTAAGTGTCAACATGATGCAAATTTTTTTTCTAAGTGTTTGGCCCATGCTTCCACTACTAGAACTATGCTTTAGAGCATAGTCAATGTAGCATGTAGTACAAAACCAAATTTGCAAATTTTCTAACTATTGACAATAGTTACAAAATTTTTCTAAAGTGTTATGCTACTCTCCCATTATGTCTGCTACACTCTAGAGCATAGCTAGTGTAGCATGCACTACAGTAGCTAGTTTTGCGTAAGTGTCAAGCGAGAAGCTATCAAGCTAGCTCAACATGAAAAGAACATTTGGTAGATTTTCTAACTCTTGATGCTACCCTTCTTGCTATGCTCCAGAGCGTAGCCAATGTATACTGGACAAAGATTGCAAATTTTGCTAATTTTTTCTTTCTAAGTATCAGTGCTACACCCACATTCTTCCTACTATGCTCTAGAGTGTAGCTAGCATACTTAGCACTAGACATTAATTTTTGCAAAATTTTCCGAACTGTCAATTTACACTCTAAAGTGTAGCTAGCGTAACAATGTAGAACTACCTTCAAAAGCTTCCAAAGCTCAGCACCGACCTCCATCTCAGCTCTAGCACTTCCTTGGCAAACAAGATTAACAATTTTCATCTTTTTTGCACCTCCTTATGTCCCAAAATTGTACCTATGCTTGACCCCACTCGAAAGAGGAAAGAGTGTAGTCCTGGAGCGTAGCCTAAAAATTGCTATTTTTCACTATTTGTAGGTACATTGTAGTCTTTTTGACTTTGGCACATGTAGTCTTGGCACATGTAGTCACAATCTAGCGGTCTCTTGGGGTCCATTGGAGCACATTAAAGTGTAACACCATTTTGCTCCAATGGAAGCATAGTTGTGGTCAACATAGCCTCAACTACCCTTTGACACATGTTGCCTAATCTACACTTCACATCAACCCTAACCCTATAAATAGCCTTGTGTTTTACATGTTAGGGGTTGGCTGGCAATTTAATTTTAGTGGTTGGAATTTTGAAGCATTCGGTGGGAATTTGCATTTAACAAGTGGCACCTTGGCAGTAGCACCCTTTCACTCGAACATCCTTAACACTTTGGCAAATCTTTGGGACACCTCAGCAACACCACAACATACTACAACTCATAGGACACCATGAAAACGAACCTAATAGGCTTAAACTTCATGGCTACGCTACCTATTATGCCCATCTATATGCCATGTACCTCCTCACCTCTCTTTTGCAATTGCTATGCTTTCCACATTTGGAGCAATGTCATTCTTCCTATCTCAAACTCCTTTGCATTTTCAAGCATTTTCTTTGGCATTTAGCATCACACTTGTGTTTTTTCTTACTATTTTTCACACATTTACTAATTTTCACCATCATTTTCACATTGAAAAACCCTACTATGCTAGGGCTTAGTTGGTCCTGATACCATTGAAAACACCATGCAAACCCCTAACATCCATTTTTCAAAACACTCTGTAAGTCCCAATTCAATTGACAAGACCATCCTGAGTGCTCTACCTTCATTTTTCCCCTTCAATGATAGCCCTTCAAATGGGGATAGGATTAGGGCTATACCATGGATGACCCCTCGATGTAACCATTCCAATCAATGATGTTTTTGGTTGCTACATCCAAAACAACCCTCACACCACATACCCGCGTGACAAAGTGATAGGCATTGTTGCTAAAAGAATCAATAATAGAAACCATTTTAGCTACCAAAATGCTTAGGCTAAGGGCCAAGAAAAGGTCCATCAACCCAACCTGCATAAGCCTACTTGTTAACTCTACTGGGGCCTAGTGGCACAACCAATGTTGCACACCCTCAACATCACCATAATTCATAATGAGGATGGCCTTAATACAATCCATAGAAACCATTGTGACCTCTCCCAAAGTGACTCTAGCTACAATACAGGAAAAAACAACATTATCATCATGCAAAAAGGCTAAGTAGCAAACACACGAGAGCAAAATGATAAATTGCTTACATGGGACAAAAGATGTGCATGATGGTGATGGTGGAATTGATGCCTCCTCGATGCTAGGTACATCATCGATCCACTTCGCATCCAACTAGCCATGGATCCAACACCTCTCATAGCCTTTTGGATACTAATGAGGGTAGTTCACCAAGTTAGATCTAATTTGCCCGATCACTTCCACATGAATGGTCTCGTAAGATGAAAATTCCTTTAGGGAAATGTAGGTTAGGTTCAAGGCCCCCTCCTCATCATGAAATTCATGCTCATCAATGCTAAACATGGCAAAAAACATGAGCATTTAACACCTTAGGATGAGCCAATAGCCAAAAGAATAATGCAAAAATCATAGGGACACTTACCCTTCAGCACAATACACTATCCTAGGTGGGTTCTGAAATAGGGTATGCATGCACCAAGCAACAATGAAGGTGTTCCTCTTGCTATAACAACTAAATTTTGGCATCTCCCAAATCTTGGACAAAAGCCTAACATCCCTAGGGCCTCAACTTGAACCCCCTGCTTCACCATCACTGGTAGTGGGCTCATCAAACATGAACCTCAAAATGCTCTAATTTTCCCTAGGTAGTAATGTCTCTATGATGACACTAGCAACTTTCACCACTAAGTGTGACCATGTCATCACATTGAAATGTTGAAGCAAGAATTCTAAGAACTCATTTTCTCTTGGCCAAAACCATACCACCTAGTAACCCACACACATGTCTAGTGCAAGCATGTTCAGAACGAGCTCGCTCATATCATAAAGGATGCCAACAAGCTCTACAATGATGAGGATTAGCTTCAATAATACCCTGAAATTGCAAAGGCAACAAAGAAAAAGTGTTAGTATACATTTGATGCACAAAAATACATTAAATTACACTTAGCAAAATTAGCAAAGTTAACATAGGGTAGCATAACTTAGCAAAAAAGATATCCTTAGGGTCCCTTGTGGGCCCCACAGGCATAGAACATTAGTACACACATTTGATGCACTTGGTGCTTATTGGGATATAGCACTAACATAGCACTAGCTTTTTGTATTACATTCGCATGTTTTGCATTGTCTCAATTTTCATGTTTTAGTAGTTTGACATGTTTGACTTGGCAATTTGGGCATTTTTCCAAAGTTATGGTACACTTAGAATTTTGTTTTTCATGTGGCATTCCAACACTTAGCATTATCACAACCAACACTTTTACATTTTGCATTTCATTTTTATACTTAAAAAATTTCTCAAAGTTTTTCTAACTCTCGGCAATGTATCCTAGGATACTTGAAAACAATTTCAACTTTGGGTCAACCCCAAGAACATAATCCATGCAAATCTTGTCAAAAATTCTAACTATTAGGTATGCCCCCCAAGGAGCATAGTTCCAAAAATATTCAAAATTTTTTAACTACTGACTACGCACATTGGGAAGCATAGCCCAAAAAATCAACAAAAAATTCTAATAGTTGGGAGTGTAGCCACAAAACACCCAAAAATGTTGAAAAAAACTAACTCCTACCATGGTCGTCTACACCATGTATAGCCCACTAGAGTTCCCATGATGGCCACAACCGTAATGGCCATCCCCTCTCACCTCACTACACTCTAGCACTTTGCACCTCCTAACCCACACCGTGTCATGAGGCATCCTCTACCCCATGGCACTCCACATACCCTTTTCCACATGGTATTTCCACTCATCCCTACTCCTTGAAATACCTTGCATTCACCTTACCCTTACCTCACTCAGCCATGTGTCATACAAAAAATAGACAAAACATTGAAATATGGTAGGGAATAAGCCCTCTACCGTGAGCCCACCACTATAAGCCTAAGATCCTTGTCCTTGCCTCTTTTCCCCCCTGCACTCTGAGTCTAGAAAGAAAATGAAATAGAAATTGAAAGAATCCCTTATCCATTCCTAACACATAGGGTCACCCCCAAACCCTTGTCATGCATCTCTTTTCATCAAAATAAAAATGTAGATAAAATCCTTTTTCAAAGTCTCGCCCCTAGCCCACGTGAATGGTACTTCTTAACAACTGTCACCCTAAAATCCAAGGCCCCTTGCCCCACATAGTCATAAAAACCCTTTCAAGAGAGGGGGGGGGGGGGGCAGGGGGGCGCAGGGGCAAATGGGGGGTGAGTACAAAAAAAAATGAAACCCTTGCTCCTACACATAACCATCTAACCCTACCACCATGATAAGCCAAAAGGTCAACCCCTTGGCAATGCCCTAATCACCCATGCCCACACAGTGCATGCATAAAGAAAAAGAAGAGAAAAACATGCATAAGTCAAAACCCTCTTCCATGCCTATGCTCTCTCCCTAGTCTCATGGCCCAAATGGCCATGATGGCGGTGATCCCTACTAGTGTAGGACGACAACATGGGATAATGATCCCAACAAGCCCCAACGTAAGTGCAAGAAATGGAAAAATGCAAAACACTGTGCAAGAGGGTGAGCATAGTAGCATACCTGGTGGATGATAGCTCCCTCTATTCCTCCATGCATGCTTGGGGTAGATGTCTCAATGCTTACTCTTCCTCATCCACATTGGCTAGTCTAGGGTGTTGACATTCACTTTCTTGTGTTATTATCGATTTCTACGCTTTGGCTTCTACTTCTTGCTCTAACTGCGGTATGCTCAATAACTTCTCATTTTCACTCTTGAAAATTATAGTTTACCCTTAGTGAAAATGCACATATATACCCTCCTAGGGTAATTAAATGTGCTACCTACTAAGATCATGCTCCACACTTAGGCAAATTTTCCCAAATTTTTGTGGAGTGTTGTAGCAAGAGGTAAGCATAGAAATTAGAGTTAGAAAATTTTCAAAAAAAATTTAGTAGTCTCCAAACGTAGAAATTTTTTTGAATTTTTTCTAATTACCCAATGAACATCCAGCCCAACTCCATGTTCCAAGCCTTCTTCGCCTTACCTAAACTAATGCATCTTACATGATCAATGGTCTACTAAGACCTTAAACTTGCAATCAATGGTCCACTAAGACCTTAAACTAGAAAAACGATGGCATGTCAAGGCCCATAATATGCCTACACATTTGCTTTTATAATATTACATTTACACACTTAGGTGAATTTTCATTGCATCATTTTCCCTATTTTATGCATTTTAACTCCATTAAGATAGGTGTGGGTTAATGTTCTTTCTAGTTTTTTTGTAGGATTCTTGGTAGAATTATAACATGAGCATATATGAGCATCTTTACTTGCCTCTGGTTCTCACTAAACCCCATGGTGACCTCACACGATGCATTGATATCGAATGCCTAGACATTGACACCATGGCCTATGATGAACACATAACATCTGTAAAGGCACCGCTAGATTGGTTGGACCATCTAGTTAGAACTTTAGATCTAGAGGAAAGTGAGTTAACTGAAGATCCCCTTGTTGAAGTCCTTGTGTCAAAACTTAGTGGTGAAGTAAAGACACTAAAACTTAGTTCCTTGTTAGAGCCTCAACACACCCAAAACATCACCAAGGTACTCAATGACAACATCAAGGTGTTTGCATAGTCCTACAAAGACATGCCAAGCCTAGATCCTTGCATAGTGTAGCATAATATAATTCTTGATCCTTGCATAAAACTAATTAAATAGAATGCCCACAAGGTTAGGCCTGAGGTGGTGTTGGTAATCTGCAATGAAATCACCAAGCTCTACAAAGCTAATTTCATCCAAGCCATTGACTATGTAGACTGGGTCTCCAACATCATGGTTGCACCCAAGAAAAATGAAAGCATATGCATTTACATAGAATTTTAGGACCTAAAAAAGGTGATCATTAAAGATGATTTTCTATTTCCTATTATTGATCTACTAGTTGATACTATGACTAGCCATGCCTTGTTGTCCTTTATGGATAGGTTCTTTAGTTACAACTAGATCTGGACCAACCTAGAGCACCAACTTAGTACTACCTTTATGACCCCCTGGGGTATGTTTTGCTACACAATTCTGTCTTTTGGACTAAATAACATAGGATCAACCTATCAATGCACTATGACATATATTTTCAGCGATTATTTGCTAGATTTTCTTAATGATTACATTGATGACATAGCAGTTAAGTCTAAGGTGGCACATAACCACGTAGATGACTTAGATTGTGTACTCAAACGTTGCCTAAGACACAACCTTAGGTTAAATTCTAAGAAGTGTGTCTTCAATGTTAAAATGTGTTGCATGCTAGGTTTCATAGTATTAGAAGCAAGCATACGCATCAACCTCAATAACGTTAAGGCCATTATCAATCTAACACCGCTAGCTAACCTTAGGGAGCTATGTGAGTTACAAGGCAAATTACAACTTATTCACAGGTTTATCACATGGTTAACTAATAAGTTGTAACAAATTTAAAATTTTCTTAAAAAATGGATCCACTTTAAATGGATATCTCAATGCCAAGTGGAATTTGATAACCTTAAATAAGAGCTAGCTCAAGTTCCTACAGTCTACCCTCCATAAGAAGATAAATCATTCTACATTTACCTTACAACCTCTAACACATCCATCGCCTCTCTACTTTGCCAAAAGTGAGACAATGCCTCAAAGGTCCTCATATACTACCTAAGCCATGTGTTAGTGGCCCATGAAGCAAAGTGCAATAATGTGGAGAAGAACTGCCTTGCCATATTCTTTGCACTTAAGAAGTGGAGGCACTATCTTTTCTACAACTAGGTAAACATCATGTGCAAAAGCAATGTACTCTAGGAAATCACCATAAACCTTTAGGAAGGTAGTCAAATTGCATGGTGAAAAGTAATAACTATTTTGACCTACACGACATAGCACAAGCATCAACCAAAGCTTACGCAATAGCTACACAACTAACAGCTTCACCAATAAACGATTAAGCAATGATAGATCTGGAATTTCCAAATGAGCACATGAGTAGTATAAGCCATCTTACACTTTGATGGTGCTTCAACCTTTCAAGGGGGTAGTGTTTCCACCATAATCACATTTCCCTCTAGGGAGATCCAATCCTTCACTTATCATTTTGCATTCCCTTACACTAATAATGTAATAAAGTATGAAGGCCTCCTTAGGGGTACCTTAGCAACCAAACACCTAGGAATTCAAAACCTAGTGATCCAAGGTAATTCGCACTTAGTCATTAACCAAGTTACAGAGGTTTATGCTTGCAAAGCACAACATTTACAACATTACTGTGACTTGGCAAAGCACCAGCTTAAACAATTTACAACTACAGAAATCTAAGACATTCCCTACAATGAGAACACCATTGCCAACACATTAGCTACATTAGCCTTAAGCATTGAACCTAACATGTTTCATGCCTTGCCTACTTCAGTAATGAAGTGCACTAAGCCTATCACACAAATAATTAATATGAATATATAGCTACAACAAGCACAACTCACACAATAGAATGGTATGATGACATTAAGGCATACCTTCAATAGGGTGAGACTATGTAGCATTTAACCACTACCCAAAAGGATACATTGTGGAAGTGATCATAGTAGTACATCATCATGGATGATAGCATGCTTTTTCATAGATCTTATGATGGCATACTATTAACTTGTGTTAGCCATACTGAAGCACAAACAATCGTTGATCAAGTCCACAAGGGACTATGTAGGGATCACATAGCACATAGAGCAATGGCATTGAAAATAAAACACTTAGGCTACTATTGGCCTTACATAGAGCACGATTGCATCTCCAAGGTCAAGGCATGTGACATGTGTCAATAGCATGATAACCTAATGCACATGCCACCCACTAAACTGCACACCATGCAGATTACATGGCCATTTCAATTTTGGGGGTTGGATATCATAAGACTTATCATAGCTAAGTCTTCTATAAGACATACCTTCATCATAACCACAACTGAATACTTTAACAAGTTGTTTGAAGTTATTCCCCTTATGAAAACAACATTGCAACAAATTTGCAAATTCATCCTTGACAATATAGTGACTTGATTCGGTTACTATAGTCATGGACAATAAGCCATAGTTTAGTAGTGCAAGAACGAAAGCCTTCTACGAATACTTTGGCATTAAGCATTCCTTTTCATTTTCATACTATATATAGGTGAATTTTCAAGTGGATGCTACGATTAAGGTCATCTTCAACCTTCTAAAAAAGATACTTAGCAATAGTAAACAACAATGGCATGAGCATCTAGTCTCACACTATTGGCCTATTACACAACACGTAGAATAGTAATAGGTAAGATGCCATATAGCCTTGTATATGGGTCTAAAGTTATTTTACCTTTTGAATTGTAGGTTCCATCACTCCATGTGATCCTCTTGAGCTTCATTGATGAGGCTCAGAACAATGAGTTGAAAATCATTGATCTTAACTCTATAAAGGAGGAGCGCATGTAGATTCTTGATCATATCAAATGGTACCAAGAAAAGAAATGGAAAAAGCACCACCATAATTAGCATTAATACCTAATCAAAAAAGGGGACTTAGTCCTCAAGGACATTCACAAACCCATGGATAAATTCTTAGCTAACTAGAAATAGCCTTTCTTGATCACCAAGGCCTATGAGAATGGATCATTCAAGCTTGCTGGCCTAGATGGCAATGAGTTTGCTAATTCAATCAACCATTCATACCTAAATCCTTAATATTCCTAAAATGCAGCACCACATCAATAAAATCAAGGTAAATAGAGCATCTTCTATGATGTTAAACTTGCATAGAGCATCTACTATGACATTAAACTAGCATAGAGCATCCTTGGACCATGACATTAAACTAGCATGCATAGCACTCATCTACTATGATGTTAAACTGTCATAGCATAGTCCACTATTACTATAAACTAGCATCCCATTATCCTTAGGCTACAACACTAAACTAGCACCCACAGCATAGTCCACTATGACTCTAAACTGGCATATCATCCATAGTCTGCTAGAACTATAAAATAGCACATCATGATCTACCAAGACCTTAAACTAGTACACCTTCTAGTCTTCCAGGACCTTAAACTAGATTTGAAATTCAACACACATAATTCTATAGATAAGCAAGCAACAATACTTCCAACTCCACATCATTTTCCCACACCTCATGGGCAAGGCAAGGATTCTATAGTTCCAAAATAGATTTCATGTCATCAGAAGAGGCCTTTGGAACATTTGTAGTATCATTTCCTCTTAACATTTTTATGACCTTCTCGATTCATCCTTGGACATTTTTCTGACCCTATAGAGGTCCTACCATGATCGCCAACATTGATAGCCCTAGGTTGTACTGGCAGCATTACTAGCCTTGGGGATCTCATTATTGTTTGGAGCTCTCATCATTAGCACAACTATCTAGAGCAATGATAGCATTAGAGCCCTGATCCCCTCGCTCATTCTATTAGGCTCTTACCATTTCTTAGGCACTCACCTTCGATGTGGTTGTTTCAACTTTTTCAGCCTTTTGGCTACAACACCTGCACTAGCCTTCCTACATTGGCATTGCAAGCCCTTGCAACTAGTCTAGCATTTGTGACACTTATATCACCCTTGAAACTAGTAGTTTGCTCCCATATCATACTATGTGGTTATTTTCTTATTTATTTATTTATTTTTGCATTGCGTTTGTAGGAAAAAGCCTCAGAAGTGGTTGTTCAAAAACACATTTCATTGTAGCAGCAAGTCACCACATTACTTTGACGTCCCTAGTTAGACTCACTAAGCCACTCAAGAGTGCACATCCCTATTACCCCAATATGGCCTAATTTCATTTATCCATTTACCTTACATTTTGCTATCTTTCCTACAAGCTTCTTCGATGCACATGCCACCCTTCTTTTAGTTGACCATAAAACCCATGATAGAGATAATGTAACCTGTCCCATGAGGAGCCTCTATGGGCTAGTCAAAGCCCAAGTATATGTTATGCAACTCATCCTAGTGAGAAAACACTTATCCTATAGACATGACAAAGTTGCCTCTAAGCAAAGCCCATCGAGTGGCACATAGTCCATTCGATGATAAGCATCTTGTAGCTAGCATTTCACAATGAAAATAGAAAAAGCAAAAGAAAAAAGCATAAAAATCATTAAAAAA
>MNCI01019568.1:0-25940 GCA_015680685.1 Gnetum montanum
ATGTTAGTATCTAGGTTATTTTTCTATTAGTAACTTTGGATTAATTGTTATCTTGGGGCTGATAGGAGCCTATTAGTTTGTGTTGAATCCCTAAGAGTTGGATTAGTTTTTGAAAAGTAGCTCATGTAAAATAAGTTNCTAATTTGGGTAGTCCACACTCAGAGGGTAGATAGCTAGCACACCCTTGAACATTATTGCTCTAAAAATGTGATTGAAGGATCCACACCCTGTATAGTCTTCAAGCCCCTCACCAAAGTGCTATGCTACAACACCAACCACTCAATTCCACAAGGTCTCGTTAGGCTTAGAATATGGTTTCTAGGCTTTCACAACCTTTACAACCTTAAGCTTTACTTCGAAGTATTGTACTATAGCACCAAAAAATCAATCTTGCAAGATCCCAACAAGCTCAAGTAAGATGCCTTCTCATAAGAAGCACATCAACCCCTCAAAGCAATAAGAGAAAACAATTATAAGGAATGAATGTAGCTTGGTTTGTTGATGCTTGTATGTTGAGGAACAACACACTTTACAATGAGAAAATGATGATACAATGAAGAGAAATAAAGATTACAATGATTCTCAATCTAATTGTACAATGATTACACATAAGGTTGTACATATGCTAGTGCATATGATGTCATCTTATAGCTGATATGCTTCTAAATCCATCTTGTAACTCATGTAATTGCTACACAATGGTCACTAATGATCATGGAAGATGTCTTCTTTGTGCCTGAGATGTCTTTTTATTTTCACTTTCAACTCTAGGAAGATGCCTTTTTATAGAAAATATGTCTTTCTAAAATTGCTATTTTAAGAGACATCTTTGTCTAATGAAAGATGTCTTTTTGGAACTTGCCTTCATTCTATGAAGACATCTCTACTTGATAAAAGATTTCTACTATTTCTTGGACACATCTTTTCCTGTGTTCACTCCAATTCTACCAAGATTTCTGCTATTTCTTAGAGACGTCTATCTTCATCCTCCTTTGCATAATAAATTCTTCATTGCTTATCCAAAAGCTTGTACAATCCAAGTCTTAATCCAAGTTCTTGTCTTACAAGCACAATAATCACACACACATACAAAAAACCTTTTCTTCCATTTTTCTTAATGTTTTAACATACCAAAGTGAAAAGTTCCACAATCTCCCCCTTTTGGTAATGTCCAAAACTTAAGAAATAATGGGTTAGTCTTGTCCAAATAGTAATGCATTAACTAATTCTTCCTCTTTTTGGACATAACCAAAAAGGACAAATCATGGAAAGTAAGTGCATAAGAAAGCATTAAGATATATAATTCCTATGATATATAGGGATTATAATAAGCATGGAGGGTCAATGAAATGTGAATCAAAGTAAATGCAAGAATAAATGACAAAGATAAACCACATAGAGATAATAGCGAAAACATACCATATGTCCATAATCATCCACAAACTATTATATACCATACTATCATAAGAGTATAACTATCCATAGCTATCAAAACACATCAATCACATATGTGCAAGGTTTCAAAATCACATATGTAAGAGCCAAAAAATATCTCATCCTTTTTTATCATCAAAAGGAGAGAACAAAGAAGTTTCTAAGGTCTCAATCACTAACCTTGGTAGCATCCTTAGACTCAAAATCCACTATTACTTTAGATGGATGATAAGTCTCCTTCTCATCATCCTCACTACTTGTACTAGGTTAGTTGGATTTTTGGGTGTCCTCATCAAAGGACTCAGCTTGATAGATTGATGCCCACCTAGGATGGAGCTTCACTAAAAATTGAGAGAAAGCTAGTGGAGCTAATGGAGCCAGTAGCTACTGAACTACGACCCATTAGGACATAGTCCCAAAGATGCTCTCCATAGCTCATTTCTCAAAGAAGCTAGGAGCATCAGTAGGAGGTGGAATTGTGTGAGCATGAGGAACTAGATCATGGTGTATTGGTTGCTCCCCCTAGACACTAGCTAGGGTGTCTCTATGATGAAGTATATTTTGTTTGGCTCCAATATATTCAAAATCAGAGCCCTGATATTAGATACCTAATATCAGGGTCCAAGAAGCCATGTTGGATATTTAATATCATGGGATGCATGCTAGCCTATAAATATAACACTTGGACAGACAATTTGGGCATTCTTTTTCCAATAGACTAGTTGAACTCTTACAATTTTATTTTGTAGTCTTAGAAAATAGTCAGTGAGTGCCCCATAGTGTGGATTTGAGTTAGTTGTGTGACATATTATTTGTGTAGCAATGTACCTAGATATATTCCATGAATGATAATAAGATTGAGATTGATTATTATTCATTGTAGCACTTTGACTTAGATTAGATTTACTTTCCATGCAATTTACATTTCATGTACTTAGTTACTATTTATGTTTCCATCCATATTAATGAATTGGTAGAATAAGCACAACTAGTTTTGAATGTAAACACATATTCACTTGGTAATCCTAGCAATGTTATTGCTTAGTTCACCCAATAGCATAGTGCTTCGTAATCCTAGTAGAGGATACATGGGTTCAAGACATGTACGGAAAGTTGGGAATAGAAACTCATCACCTATAGGCTAGTTGAGACTTCATTTTTCATTGTTAACTAGTTTAAATAATTAACTTGTTTATTATTGTTAGGGGTAGCATAAGGATAAAACAACATCAAGAATCATATGCCTCACTTTGGACCAAACCAGACATGACAAAGCTGCCACTAGTCCAAGTGGGAAGAAAATGAACTACGATGAAGACATAACAATCTGGATGCCAAAACTAGTCCCATCTATGGAATTTGACCAAATCATGCATGAATTCTTGTGATTCGTATGGTTGGGCATAGAGGGTACCCATCACTCATCATTGGCATTGTTGCCAAGGATGATGCTAATTATCTAGATTAGTTATATTATACATGATTGCTATAAATGCATTAATGATTTATCTTTCAAGAAATATTATGTCACACACACCAGTAACTAACAATAATGTCTCTTTCACATGGATGTGATACTACATCATATTAGGAGAACATTTATTAAAGAACTATGAAATATATATTAAAGAAAATTGGATTGACCAACCTCATCTAAGGATTTCATATGTTCATGACCACCCTGACTACACTCAAGGACTACATTCACGTATGGTAGATAATCTTAGAGGAGATGGAGTATGTCCTAGATAGGAGAGGGCCTTAAGTCCTAGGACCTCCTCAAAACCTAAAAAAGATAAATTAAGGGACCATGAAGAGAACTATAGAAACCGTGGTGATTCTCCCAATTCCTCATCTTCCTCTTCCTCTTCACCATCTAGTTTTGACAAAGATCAATGTAGGTATAGGGATAGAGCTCTACTATGGGATCAAGATAAATATAGAAATCAAAACCAAGGGCAAAATAAAAGACATCAAAATGAGCATAGAAAAGACTCACAATTAGAAAAATAGGAATAGAAATTTTCACCATGACATGTATAATGATGGTGAATCCTTGTTGGCCACTAAGAGCATGACACAGATTATAGACACAGTTCAAGTACCCCACAAGCATTAAAGAAAAGGTTGCATCAAAAGGATTAATATGAATAACATTCCTAAATTTGTGGGAGGTTATAATTCTGATCCACAACATCATTTACAAGCCTTCCATGATGCTTGCATTTTATAGAACATTGAAAGGGAGTGGAAAAAGCTTAAGCTCTTTCCTAGGATACTAATAGAAAAAGCTAAAGTTTGGTATAGATCATTGAAACCAAATTCAATCCATTGATGGTCCACAATGCTGGAACTCTTCAATGAGAAATACCAAACCCATGCGAGGGTGTCTAACATAAGGAAATGAATCCAAGGATGGAAATAGGAAGAACATGAACCCTTGGATATGGCCCTCAATAGATACTATTCTCTACTATAGATGTCCAAGCCATGGTTTCTATCACGAAGAGTAATTTTTCCACATCATAGATGGACTTCATAGTCAAACAAGAGAGATCCTTAGGATTTATGCCCAAGGTTGGTTATATGAATTAAAAGTCCATTAGATAAAAAGGCTAATTGAGTAAGTGGCAAAAGAAGGAGAGCTATGTAAATGAGAGAATGTAGAGGAAAATAACTAGGATCCAACTCTTCAAAATAAAAGGTTCTATATCTATGATAAGGAAAAAGAGGTAGCTCTCAATAAGGTGATTTCACAACAAACCTTGTCAATACAAAAGTCTATCAATGAGCTTGAAGCAAGGCTAGATAAGATGTGGAAGTTGGTGAATGACAAAGTTACAAATTATGTAAAAATCGTAGAGGAGAGAGTAACACAAAACAAATCAAGTGATCACAACAAAAGGAGGAAAAGGGACTAAGAGATAGGCAAGAACACTAATTGATGAAAGGGGAAATGACTATAGAAGAAGAGGCTATAGACTTAACCATTGATTAGGATGATGGATGTGGAATTTGCCTATATGATCATCTAAATGGCTATTTCCTAGTCATGTTACATCTACATGAGTATTGGGCTTTTGCATTGAATTGCAAGTTTGTACAAAAGCAAATGCCTAGGAAATTACCTTACTCAAAAGGTAATTATAGATAATTCTACAACCAATTGTACTATCCTAGTGGGACTTCTTATCAGCCTCAAAACTACTATTAATCATATTGGCAAAACCCACAATCATGGGGAAGGCCATCATCAAACTAGCACTACCATTACTACTAGCCAGACTTGTATGGATATTATGTTCAACAACTTGTTTCCTTGACTAGTTCTACTTCCTCTAACTTAAATCACTACTACTACTCTCTTGAGTATCATCAACTTGCAACATCTTTTGAAGGATTACCAGTTCATGCCTCTCAGCCTCTGTCATATCCTTAATATTCTCATACTTTCCTCTAGCATATTTCACTGCCAATAACACAGTAAGGTTTAGGACCACAACATCAAAGAAAAAAATACCGCTTGTTCTATGAACGTACATGGAAATGATAATGCTGGTAGATCTCAAATACAACATTAGAAACATCCTTTCTTTACAATAGTTCTCATGCACAAGCACAAAACACATAAATCTACTAGCACATCAAAATTAGCACAAGGCCAATCTGGTACAACAACCTTCCTTTCCAAAATAATGTCTTCTAATCATATGGAAAAGCCAACAACCATCACCACTCCAACATAGGGCAGAAATGTTGAACACATCATTATGAAGAGACAGATCCCTCCATGCATCACTAATAATGATAAAGGGTGCAATTGTGGATTGGAAATTCAAAATATTAACACAACCAACAACAAATCTAAGAAACAAGTGTGTGAGTAAAAACAACTCTATGTACTAGCAACTAAACTAGAAGACACCTAGTGGCTTGAAAATGAGAATATAACACTATTTCAAAGATGCATGGAAGCAATTCCACTTATTAGTTTTAGACTTAAGAAAACAAACCAAACAGAGGACTTAGACATAGATATCTTACACTTTGATTATACACTAGAAGAGGATATTAAATACGAAGACTCGAGGATTAAAATAGAAAAAAAAAAGATGAAGCAAATACATCTAGACCTCTAAAAATGGAAATCCCTTCAAGTGCAAATGAAGATATGTCTCTGAATAATCCAAACAAGGCTATCACCAATGTTAGATGGGCTACCACATGAATAATTAAATCACTAATGGTGATAGATGGGAAACTAGTGGTGTATAACCAAGGGATTGTGTAGTCCATCTCTTGAATGTGCATTCATAAGATGAGTCATGGGGGAGATGCCCCATCCTATTTCAAGAACTAATAAGTGTTTTTAACCTTTTTTTGTTTTACAATTTTTTATTATTTTCCTATTTCTTCCAAATTTTTCTGATTATTCGAATGTTTTCCATTTCTTAATCTTTTTCTTTTCTTTATATTTTTCTCTTTTCTTAAGTAATTTTCTTTTTCTTTATGCATGTTGTTTTAAGTTTTCATTAATAAAATTGCCAATTCATGATGCAGAAGTCAATGCTATATGTTTGGTTTCTATGCTATGCTATCAAGATGATTGGGTAAGTAATTGTGTAAAGTAATGAGACCAACTCATCCATCCCTCTAGTTCTCTAAATAAAAGTTCTTTTTCATGGAAATAATTTGCTTCTTTTTTATGAAACTAAAATTAATCAGTGATCATTGTATCTTGAAGAAAGAGAGAATGACCAAGTGGGAATGGTAAGGGTGTGACCTCAATGGAATTTTTTGGATTCTCTTTTTGACTTCCTTCATGTGATTTATGACTTCTCAAGGAATGTATCATCACTCCTTCATCAACCAATAAATAGGAAGCTATGTCTTTGCATGGTGTGATTCCCATTAAAAAAAATTAAAATCCAAAAAAAAATAAAAAAAATAAATAAAAAAGAAAGAGAAGAAAAAGAAAAATAATAATAATGGAAATTCAAAGCACACCCCTCAAACACAATAATGGCCTACAAGCATTAGTTATGGTGCTAGAAAGACATGTTACTTGTGCCTAAAGGCACCCCTCTAACTAAGGCCCTTTCTTCCTTTTCTTTTCTTCTCTTTTTGAAGTGATAATTGTTCTTTGAGGTGGTTGTGGACTCATGGTGGTCAGCAAAAGGAAACACATCAATGCAAGGTCACTATTCATGGTATGGACTTGGTTTGAACTTGGATAGACAAGTATGCTAATCAATTTAATCACATTTTTTCATAAGAACCTATTGTGAACATGGTTAAGTACCTTACATCTCAATCTCTGTAATCCCTTCTCATCCCATTACTCACCTCATTGTTGCATGTGATTATGAGCCTTTTGGTTTTATGTAGTATAGTGCAACATCCCAACCATGGTAGTTGTGTGTTGTTTGGAATAAAGGCATGGTCTACATATAACTTCTTAAGTGCTCATAGACATCTATAGAAGTGGTTATGCAAGGGAATTATGATAGGAGCTTGCTTTGGGGAGGACCCACTTGCATAACTTTTATTGATCATGGCTTTGAACTAACCTTTACATCTTCCAGAACGTCAGTGATGATTTTTTTGAATTTATGCATGATTTTGGAACTACTTCTCATCTGTTTCATTAATTTTTTCTACTTTTATATTTCCATATCCATTAATATTTCTTGGCCATTGAAACACCACAAAATTTTGCATGTTATGATCAATCTTCATCATGTAGCTTTTACCCCATAAAACCTAAGGAAAAATTTCATTGTAAATGTGAAAATTATAACTGACAAAGGGTAATTTCACATACTTTATACTTTTGGGGCTACAAAATGCCTCATAAGTGATTAAAGCTTCATTCCACAGGTGAAGAAAGTCAACTATTATCTATATTTGGGCTTGTGGGGGTGGAGGTGTGGTTAAAAATGCTTTTTAGAATGCCAAAAAAGTTAATTTAATGGGTTTTATGAGGTGCATACATTTTTCTATGCTAGAAACACATGAAGGGGGGGGGGGGGGTAGATCTCACCTACCCCCAACGTAGAAGGGTGGGGGTTTTGGAAATATTTTTTCCTTCAACATGGTGGCCACCTGCATAGCTTGAAAACTTGTTATCCTCAATGTGGAAGTTTCCCCCTAGCTTGGAAACTCCGCCCCCCAACCAACTTGGAAATTTTTTCCTCTAGTTTTGAAAGTTTCCCCACTAGCGTGGATGCTATATTTTTAGCATGGAAAATTCAATCCCCTAGCGTGGAAGCCACAAAAGAAAAAATTCATTAATTCATGCACTTCAACATTGACCGGCCTCTTCAACAAGCATGGTGGAGAGCTCAATGTGGAAGGTGTGCCCTAGTTACTATTTATAGTAAACAAAATGGCCATGGGAAGAAACACTTACTATGTATAGTAACCTCCCAAATTTGGGCACCCATCTCACCTAAATTTGCAACAAGTTTGCAAGCATTTTTCATCCAAACTTGTAGCCTTTTCATATCTAATTTGCAATAAAATCATGGCCAATTTGTAGCTCCATTCATGGTCCAAAGATTTTATAAAAGCCAACCTTTAACACTAGCTATAGGTTTAGCAATTTTTGATAAAGTTTAGCATTTTTGAAAAGATTCAACAATTTCAAGTAATTTGCATACAGATAATTCTAAACTTAGGCCATTTGCAAGCACATAAGAGCTCTTGCAAGTTCCCATACTTGCATTTTCTTAAACCTTAGCATGGAAGCATTATGACCTTGAGATTTGGTGGATTTTTGGTCTCAACATTACACTTCTGGGATTCCAAACCCTAGCATGGGACAACTTGGCATCCAAATTTTCTACCTTTTCATCCCAATAGTGACCCAAATAGTAGATCTAAGGTTGTAGTGGTGAAGGAAGGTTCGATAGCATCAAGAGTGGCTTAATAGCCAAATCATGGAGTAGACCACATCGACTTCAATGGGCTTTGAACTCCTACACATGTGAACCCCCTTTTTGCTCATCCAAGCACATTTTGTATACATTTGTCTAAATTATTCTTTATTCTTCCTCAATAAAGTTTTAAGTTTTAAGTTTTGTGTTCAAAAAATAAATTTATTATCTGTGCATTATTTAGATCTATTTATATTCTCATGTTTCACATCTCATAAGTCCCTTGTTGAACTAGCTAGCATGCCTTGAATTCCATTTTGATCATGAAGGCCTTGGGGATTCAAGGTTGGGAAACTACTTGCACCAAGAATCTTTGGTTTTCTTCTAGCGATCAAGGTTTTCAATTGTAATAGTTTTTCTTAGCACTAGAAGGAGTTACTTTGCCTAAATTCTATGACGACATCTACTCTTTTTATTGTCATTTGTAATATTTTTCTTAATTTTTGCATCTAAAAACTTTGAAGAATCAATGTTGATCTATCCCTCCTTGTGACCAAAATTATAGCATGGAAGTTATAGGTGGTTGGGTTTTTCCTTTTCATAGCACTTGATGTGAACCTTTTAGCCCAAAGCCAATGTTGATATCTCCTCCCCCTATTCGTTTCTTTTTATTGCCAAAATTTTATTCTCTAGTTTCTAAAGTGGGTGGTTCAACTCTTCTATGAGTTGGCTTTCCCCCATTTTTCCAAGTTGAGAAAATTGAAAACTAGCTCAAACCAATTTTAGTGAAAAAACACCAACTTTATATTTTGGTTTTCAACCTTTTCCCACATTAATGTTGAAGTAGGAGGTGTGAGATTTCCATCATCTCACCCCTCTTCTTTTCCCTCTTTGCCATACCTAGCATGGAAGTAGTTGGGAGGCCAATGTTGATGAGGTTTGGAAACTTCTTTAATGACCAGATTTAATTTTATTGTGAGTTGAAAGCTAATTTGTAGTTTTTTAAAGTCAAAACACCCAA
This sequence comes from Gnetum montanum, assembly GCA_015680685.1. Taxonomy (NCBI): domain Eukaryota; kingdom Viridiplantae; phylum Streptophyta; class Gnetopsida; order Gnetales; family Gnetaceae; genus Gnetum; species Gnetum montanum. The sequence goes on from MNCI01019568.1 coordinate 9,334, forward strand.
GGAATCCAACACTACCTTTACCCCCTATAGCATAAACCTTAGGGTGGAAACTACAAGTGGTTTGTGAGCAAAAATTTCACAACATCTATAATGAATTTCTAGAGAAACGTTAGCATGAAAGCCTTAATAGCCATTTCCATACTAGCCAAGCCTACTTTTCCCTTCTTTGTGGTAAAAGTTGGCAGCCTACCAAAGCCATCTTTGGCAACTACCAAGTTTCTATTTTGGTCTTCAAACTTTCCCCATTTCCCCCCCCCCCCCCCCCCACTTCTCTCCAATGTTAAAATAAGAAGGTTTGAGATTTTCATTATCTCATCATCCTTCTTCCCCACCCCTCCCAGCCCACACCCTCGACCTCCCACCTTTACCATACCTAGTGTAGAGGTAGTTGGGAGGCCAATGTGGGTAAGGCTTGAAACCATTGTTTACAACATTCCATTTCTAATTATATTGAGTACATCATTTTTTGCCATTTTTATTTCCTCTAAGAGTTTTTGAATTCCATTCACTAGAATTTACTCCTAGTTTACCATTTATATCCTATTTTTAAGCCATTCTTAGCACTATAGCCATGTCTTTTCAACTGTCCACCAAATTGCTGCTCATCCTTCAACAAGCCATGAGGGTGTATGATCCCAAAGACCTTGTCATCATGGAGTGTAGGTGATATTTGAGGGTTAGAGGGGAGAGTCTTGATTTTGAAACCATAAATGAATATTTTTATAACTTCATTTGTGCTAAAATAAAGGTAGGCATGCTAATTGCATGAATTGAATTTGAGGCCAAAAGAGAGTTTGAGCTCATACATAGGGTTGGGAAAGAATACATTCCTTCCCTGTATGACCAAATTCCTCTTAACAACATCTATTCTAGCATCCTAGCCTAATTGATTACTATGGAAGAGGAAGATGACAAGCCTAGCTTTGAGGAACAATAGGAGGAGGAGGATGAATTTAAGGTAGAATCTAAGCTTGAAAACATCCATGGAGGACTATTCCAACAAACATCCCTCAATGTCACAACACCTTTCTATAATTCTTTTGTTTTCTCCATGGGCATGGTGCCACCATATTCCACTCCTTCCTACCCTACTACAACAAATCCCATGCCAATTATAGCCACACATCACACTCAGCCAATACTACAAACAACCAACTATATCACATCAATGTCATTTACAACATAGTTTCGATACATAAAATCAATGGTGGTTTCTACCACCACAAATCTATTAACTACTGATGCAGAGTCTACCATTGATGGGTCACGATATCGCATCCGTGATATCGTGTACGTGATATTGGATCCTTCCATGTGATATTGCATACGCAATATCGCGGCCTACCTCATTGCCTATAAATAAGAGGTAGGAACACTTGGTTTGCATAGTTACTCTTAGTTCCTTACCCAAACTCTTTCCTTTTTCCCTTTCCAGAGATAGAATTATTTCTAAGCACCTGCAGTAGGAGTCATAAAGTGAATGGATCTTTCTTCGAGCATTGTGTACCTAAGCACACCTTGTGCATGACAATAAAGACAAACTTTGTCATAAACCTTACAGCATTTAAAATAGATTAATTAATGTTAATTATTGTTACTTAATTATTTCCTTAATTAACGTTCTCTCTCTCACCTTGTAACTCTCCGAAGTAAGCACACTCAGTATGATCACTTTGAGCATGCATGTAATGCTTGGTAACCCAGTAACGATTAGCATTTGGTAATCCCAGTAGTGTTGCACTAGTTCAGGATGTGTATGGAAAGTGAGAAAGGATGCTAGTGTTAGGACTAGTTAAAGCATAATTGAGTAGTTAAATCAAAATTAGTTACTTAGTTATCTCTCTCTCCCCTTTGCAACATTAGGACACAAAATTGTAAAAACTATAGAAATCATGTACCTTAAGTTTACTTAACCATACAATCATGCCATACAAGTAAGCTTGGGAAGACAATGATTGCTCAACCCATCCTTGTTTCACAAAGGTGCATAGGAACTTAGTCCTTGGAATTCGATTGAATCATGCATGGACACTCATATTCATATGGTTGAGTGTAGGGATACCTTGCCACTCATCATTGGCACCATTACTAGGGACTTCATTGTTTGTATGCTAATTAGANAATGACCAACTACATTGGTGAGATTTAGAAGGTAACATAGTGTTACCTCCTAATCGCTTTGCTCTAATCATGCTTCTTCGTGATCCCACATGAATTGGTATGTAGCACTTACAGGTAGAATACATTGTGCATGATCATGACTTGAGAGAGTATCGACCCACAGAGGCATAGTGTCAAAGGGATTTACAATAAGAGAGACGTCATGAATCCATGAAGGGAAAGTTGTCATATAATGTCCCACATGTCCTAAGCAAAAATGAGGCTGGTGAACCTACCTCAGGCAATCAACCACACAATGATATTCCTTCTATTAACTTCGATTAAGGGGTTGGGTATCAGAATGTTTAATCAACTATCCATAACTTGGATTCTGGTACTAATAGACATAAAGGGTCTAAAAAAGGAACACAAACACATGACAAAGATGGACATTTTGATTGTAACCGATATTGAGGTTGTGACCACCAAAGAGAAGAAAGAAGATACCATCATGATGATGGTCCTCCTTCTTCTTTACCTTCATCATCTCCTTCACCCTCTCCTTCAAGATCTGGACATAATTACAAAGAAAAAGACTATGAGGATAAGGGTAAGAGAAATGGGATTCATAGACAAAATAGCTGAGAAAGGGGATGAGGGCACTCTAGAGAAACACATCATGAAAGAAGGGAAAGTAGGGAACAACATAGGCATCATAAACACCAGAGACGAGACGACCATGATGAATGCCTAGTCACTACTTTAAGTATGTTAGACATAACTAACACCATTAGGATCCCAACAAGGCACCAAAAGGATAGTAGGATCAAGAGATTAGACATGAACAATATCCCATGATTTGAAGGGGGATACAATGTTGATCCTTAAAATCATCTACAAGCATTTCATGATGCATGTGCCTTACAAAACATAGAAAATGAATGGAAAACATTAAGGTTGTTTCCACGAACACTAATCAAAGAAGTAGAAGGTTGGTACCAGTCTTTAGAACTAAAATCCATTCGTAGGTGGAGTACCATGTTAGAATTATTCAACAATAAGTACCAAATGTACTCCCCAGTGTCCAACTTACAAAAGCAAATCCAAGGTTGGAAACAAGGAGGCCATGAACCCTTGGATGCTACCATGGGCTGATATTATGCATTGTTACATTGTTGTCCCATCCATGGTTATTTGCAGAGGGATCAACTATGCCATCTCATACATGGACTTAGGCATGAAACATGAAGAACCCTTGGGACTTATGCCCAAGGAAGAATATCTAAGCTTAGAACCCATCAAGTACAAAGATTATTGGAGCAAGTTGCTAAAGAGGAAGATGAGTTATGGAAAAGAGAGAGTGCAGAGGAATATAATAGAGATCCTTCCCTCCAAAAGAAGGGAGTAAGATTTTATGAGGATGAAGAAGAATCACCACTCAAAGAGATGGTGAATAGGAAAACATTGCCCATTCAAAAACTTGCATTAGAAGTATTAGAAAATGTGGACCAAATGTGGGACTCCCTAGATGATAAATTTCAAACCATTATCAAAGTAGTAGAGGAGTTTAGAGAGTAAGGCAGTGAATGGGAAAAGAAGAAAAAGAGAGAAGTAGAATATGCACGCAACAAGGGTAAGGGGAAAGTTTCCATCATTGAAGAGGTTGTGGATTTGGATACAGACAATGATAGTGGATGCGAGATATGAAAATATGATCATCCTAAGGGATGTTACCCTATAATCTCACATCTACAAGAGTCTAGGATGTATGCACTCAACCCATGATTAAACAAAAGGAAAACAGCCTAAAGGTTACCTTATCCTCAAGGTAACCCAAGGCAGTTCCACTAGCCCTTAACATATTATCTAAGTGGAACTCCACCACAACCAATTGAGCAGTATCAATGGTGACAATACCCACAATCATGGGGAATGCCACCACCATAGTAATAGTATCCTTACCGGCAACTTGACCCGTATGGATATTATGTGTAGTAGCCAATCTCTCCACATGACTCTACTGGTCACATCACTTCTCAACCTCACTACCAAACTTGTGAGTACTATAGGACTCCTTCTCCTAGGGGTGATGTTCCATAGACATACTACCATTCCCATATGGTTGCACCACTTCCATCCATATGTCCATTACCACTTACTCGAGCTATGCAAGGTGAACTCCCTTCACAACCCTAGCAATGTAACATTACAAGGGTTATTAGCTCTCAGTCTACTATTGGTTTTGACAAGTGCATGAAGAAAAGACCTTTCATTAGAACTAATAGTCCAACTAAGCCCTTGCAACCACAAGCAGCTAATCCTTTAGATGCCTCATTATCAATCAAAACTTCAGAGCTCCCTTTAGGCCAAACACCATTCCCAACACATACGGTCATATTAACTCATGTTGTCATTGATTGGATTAAGGATAGCCATCTTCCTAGAAAATTTTCTGATCTGGAAGTCCTCTTATATATTTACAAATCACTGGCAATGAACCATGCAAGGCTCTTTTGGATTCAAGTTCTAGTGTTAACCTAATCTCTCAAGAAATGTACAAAGCCTGGAACCTACCTCCACTAGAAAAGAGTAACATTCATTTAGAGTTGGCCAACCAATCCATCACTATCCCATTAGGGCTAGTGGAGGACATTGTCATCACTTTTTGTTGGTGGTCGTATCCAGCTAACTTCCTAGTGATTTAAGTGAACAACTATAAAGGGGACTTCCCAATCATAATGGAAAGAGAATGGTTAAGCATAGTTGATGCATGCCTAGGAATCCATGATCTTTCCTTGGAAATATCAAAGAAAAATAAATTTTGAAAGGTTAAGAAGAAGAAAGTCCCATGCATTGCATATGGTGATACAAGGTGTAATTGCGTGTAAAAGTCATGGGTCATGCAATGTTTAACATTGCCTGCATGAAATCAATGTGCAAAATTGACTAATATACAAAGATGCTTGTATGTAGCAGCCACAAGACAAGAAGGCACCTAGTGGCTGATAGTTGATCAAGAGGGAAGTTCAACTATATGCATGGAACCAACTAAGGATTTGACTTGTACTTACATCGATAGCATAGACACATTAGAGCAAGTCCATTGTCAACTTCCAAGTCCTAACATTGAAAATATCAACTGAGGAAAGCTAGAAATCCTTGATAAGTTTAAGCAAGATCCCCTTGAGTTAAAACCATTGCCCACCAATATGGAATACATGTTTCTCAAGAATGGAAAACTAGTAATTATTAACACTAAGCGTTCTTTGTAACAAAAAGAGAGACCGTTGAAGGTAATAAACAAATGGTCAAAATCCTTTGTTTGGTCATATCCTGAATTCATAGGAATAGATCCTAGGATATGCTAGCATAGAGTTTACACTAACCCCTCCATGAAGCCTTGACAACAACCACAGAGGAAATTGAACCCAAAGCTTAAGAAAGTGGTTAAGGAAAAAATTGAATAGCTTCTAAAAGCTGGGTTCATATACCCCATTGCTGATAGTGAATGGGTTAGTCCCTTAGTTATTATGCCTAAAAAGAGAGGTAATGGAGGATGTGAATAGAATTTATGATATTAAATATGGAAATATTCAAGACCACTTTCTGTTGCCATTTGTAGACCAAGTCTTAGACACCATTGCAGGGCATCGCTACTATAGTTTTCTGGATGGGTATAGTGGATACAACCAAATACAAATATCCCTAAAATACCAAGCCAAGACTATGTTTACCAATCCTTGAGGAGCATTTTCATACAAATAGATGCCATTTGGCTTGTGCAATGCCCTTGCAACATTTTAACGATTAGTTCTAAGCATATTCTAGCAACAGATAGGAAATGGAGTGGAATTCTTCATGGACGACTTCTCCACTTATGGAGCGAACATCGATCAAGCCTTGGAACTATTATAGCAAGTGCTAAAGCAATGTGTAGAAATAAATTTAAGGCTCAAGTGGCAAAAAAGCCATTTAATGGTCCAAGAAGGCATAGTAGTAGGGCATAAGATCTCTCAAAAAATGATAGAGGTAGACCTTAAAAAGATCAAAGTTATCCAAGGAATTAGTTGACAACCTAAAACTGTAAAAGATATTTGGTCATTCCTTGGACACATTGACTACTAAAAATTCTTTATTGAGAAATTTTTTAAGGTTGCAAAACCATTGGTTGAACTAACAAAAAAGGATATACCTTTCGAATGGACTAGGGAATGTGAACTAGCCTTCCAACCTTTAAAATAGAAGCTTGTAGAAACACTCATTCTACAAGCTCCTGTCTGGTCCAGACCATTCCACATAATGACTGATGCATCCAAGTATGCTTTAGGAGCCATACTTACATAGTTAGATGACCAGAAACATCCTTATTACATCCACTATATATGTAGGAGTATTGCTGGTGCACAACTCAACTACACTACAACAGAGAAAGGATTAACGCCTATAGTGTTTGCACTAGAAAAATTTAGGCACTATGTCTTGGGCTATAAGGTATTTATGCACACAAATCATAGTGTAATAAGGTTTCTAATGAATAAACCAATGGTGAGCCCTTGCATCATACGATGGCTCATAATATTACAAGAGTTTGATCTTATAATGATTGATCGAAAAGGCACTAAGAATGTAGTTGCTAATCATTTATCTCAGTTATGATGGGACAACAAATAGGATGAGTATTCATTTTCTAATCATTTTCCTAACGAACTCTACTTTGTAGGTGTAGTAACTAACCAATTGACCATGGAAAGAAACTTGTATAGTTGTATTCTCACCTATCTCCTTAAACAACAAACACCACAAGAGTTATACACTCAAAAGAAACAATAGTTCCTTCATTGAGCCAAGTATTTTATGGAGATCAATGGGAAACTTTATAAAGTATGCCCCAATGATAGGGTTCAATGGTGGGTTCTCGATATAAATCAAGTGTAAGTTCTTCAAGACACTCATGAGGATCCTTGTGGGGGTCATTATGCTAGGAGATGAATAGCCCTTAAAATCCTGCATGCTGGATACTATTGGCCTACATTGTTTTGAGATGCCCATCATTTCATTCAATCTTGTGAGTGTTGTCAACATGATGGGCGAATGACTGCTAGAATGGAGGATCCACAATAATGGATTCAACCTTTATAACCCTTCGACATATGGGGAATTGATTTCATGGGGCCCATTACACCAATGTCCAATGGGAAAGCTTACATCATTGTTGCTATTGACTACTTTAAAAACTGGGTAGAAGTAGCCACTGTTAAGGATTGTACATCATCTACAGCTGCACATTTTTTTCAACAAAGAATCGTAAATAGGTTTGGTGTGCCTTGTCCACTTATTTCTGACAATGGCACATATTTTAAAAGTTCAACTTTNAGTAAATAGGTTTGGTGTGCCTTGTCCACTTATTTCTGACAATGGCACACATTTTAAAAGTTCAACTTTTCAAAAGTTGATGCAATGCTTAGGGGTTGAACAAAAACTAACTACACCATACCACCCTCAAGCAAATGGTCAAGCCAAGGTCACCAATAAGGAGATTACAAATATATTAATAAGAACTATTAGCAAGTATAGGTGAGATTAGAGCACCAAATTGAATGATGCTCTTTGGGCATATTTCTCCACATGGAAACTCCCTATAGGCTACTCTCCCTATGAGTTAGTATACAATAAATTACCAATTCTTCCTATTTAGATTGAAATCTGTACACTATCTATGGCTTGTGATCTCAAGCTTGACCTTGATCTAGCACAAAAAGAATTGTTAGTGACCCTTAACTTGCTAGATGAGAACCAATTAGGCACCCTATCATCTAACAAATTGCACAAGGCCTTCAATAAACAACGTCATGAACTGAAAATTAGGAAAGTTAAATATCAACTAGGAGATAAGGTTTTGTACTGGAATCCTACACACGTGCCACAATGCACTAAATTTCAAAAACTATGGGAAGGACCTTATATTATTTATGCAACTTTTCCTTTAGGGGCCATGATGATTTACAAACCTGAGAGCCCGGATAAGAAATTTTTGGTCAACATCCAACAAACCAAACCTTTCCATGAGCTTAGAATAGCCAGTACCAATACTACTTCTGTTGGTGGACAACCCTACTTGTTATTTCAGATCTTCTCCTTCCAACTCAGTCATGGGGAAGACGACCACTAATGCTAACCATTCTAAGCCCTCAACTCTTTTTATATTTTTGTTTTACATCAAATTTACTTATTTTTGTTTTTGTTTTACACCATTATTAACAATTTGCTTATTTCTTTGTTTTATTTACTTTCATTCATCATAAAATAAGTGCTCCTAATGGTGGATTGTATCATAATAATGTTGATTACTAATGTTTGGTTTTTACTTTTGATTCTTAATGTTGATATTAAGATATGGTTCTTCTAATAAAATAGGCAATGAGTCCACATCATCCATTCCTTCGTTCAACTCTATGGTCTCCCTTGGTTTTGGAATTGTATTGTCCCTTTTTCTAACTAAACTTATTAATGAATTAGTGGCTTGGTATTCTTCAACCGGGGAAGGACTCAATGGATGAAAAGGATGTGACTTCAAGGGGATTCGATGCACAGGTGCTAGCTATCCTCTTGGGTGCTTAGATGCTTTTCATGGGTTTTCCGCCATTTTTCCATTGATCAAATATTAGAAAGTTGACTAAATAAAAATAAGTCTTTGCATGGTGTGGTTCTCATGTGATAAAAAAAAGAGAAAGTGAGAATTCAAAGCACACCCCTTAGACATAATAAAGAAATTTTGACTACCAGCACTGGTTATGGCACTAGAAAGACATGTTACCCATGCTTGAAGGTTTCCTCTAACTAAGGTCATTTCTTGCTTCCTTCTTCTCCATCTTGCTCTCCTTGGAATGGTGGTGACTCTTTGGGAAAGCATTCTTATTACTTCAAGGGGATGGTTTGGCCAAGTGTATGGATGTGAGGTCACTAAATGTGGTTGGTTTGAGTCTAGATTTGGAATGAGTTCTACTCAGTCACCTTAACCATCAAATACACATGGGACTGTACACAACCTTACTTTTGGGATTCCATTCCATTTTCTACTCTCCATCTTTCTTCCCATTTTCCACCTCATTTTTAAGTTTATGATTAGTCTATATTTTGGTTGATACATTGTTATTCTTTGGTAAATTCTTGTGGGTTAGTCTTTAGCCATTGTTTCCAGATGTCATTCCTAGAGCCTATAGACTCTTTGGTTTGTGGGTTTGTTAGGGCATAAAGGGTATGATCCTGCTTTGGGGAGGACCCACTAACATTCCTTTATGGTTCAATTGTTAAATTATTCTCCTTAAAAATTTCTTGCAATCATCAACTTCTCATTTCATCCCCATCCATGACATTCATTTTATTGGCATCACCATTGTTATTTTTTCAATTTTTCTTGTTCCATATACTTTTCCACCTTATTGCTACTAGATGTTTGCTCTTAGTTATGGGGGCCCTATCACAAGATTTTCCATTCTACTACTTATATCACCCATACACCTTAGGTAGTTATCTGTGATAAAGCTCTAACCTAGTTTCTTCCATAACCACAACCCAGCCAATGTGCTTTATATTAAGGCAAGGTATTAACTGCATTATGGTTTACTTATCCTTGCTCATTCATAACTGTGTTGTGGGTGTAGATGGTGATTACATGAACTATGGACTAGGATAGAAGGAAGCACTTGAGATGGACTAGAGATAGAGCATTTACATTGGGAACAAGTTTGGTCACATGGCTATGGATAAAACAATGGCAGACACAATCGCAACGTTGACAGCAACACGCCTCATTTTCTTTACTCTATATTCAAGCTATCAGATGAAGGTATGGATGTCATCTATGTATAGTGTTCACCACAAAGGGTGTGAACACCAATGTTGTAATATGTTTGTTGATCTTTTCACTGGACACTTTGAGTCTATTATTCCTTGTTGTTGTCAATTCTCATTCAGTTAATAATCCCATAACTTCCCAATATTTTGTAAGGAACTTGAGGATGAATTTTCATTTAGTTGTGGGGGTATGATGAGTCACGATATCATGGCCTACCTAATTGCCTATAAATAAGATGTGGACACACTTGGTTTGCATAGTTAGTCTTACTCCCTTATCCAAACACTTTCCTTTTTCCCTTTCTAGAGATAGAATTATTTCTGAGAACCCACAATAGGAGTCATAAAGTGAACGAATCTTTCTTCGAGGATTGTCTACCTGAGCACACCTTGTGCATGGCAATAAAGATGAACTTTGTGATAAACCTTGTAGCATTTAGAATAGATTAATTAATGTTAATTACTATTACTTAACAATTTCCTTAGTTAATTAATGTTCTCTCTTTCATGCTACAACTCTTCTAAGTAAGCACACTCGGTACAATCACTTCAAGCATGCATGTAATGCTTGGTAACCCAATAATGATTAGTGTTTGGTAATCCTAGTAGTGTTGCACTAGTTTAGGATGTGTATAGAAAGTGAGAACGGATGCTGGTGTTAGGACTAGTTAAAGAATAATTAAGTAGTTAAATCAAAATTAGTTACTTAGTTATCTCTCTTCCTCCTTTGTAGCACTAGCACACAAAATCATAAAAACTATAAAAATCATGTATCTTAGGTTTACTTAATCATACAATCGTTTCATACAAGTAAGCTTGGAAAGACAACGATTGATCAACCCATCCTTGTTCAACAAAGGTGCATAAGCACTTAGTCCTTGGAATTCAACCGAATCATGTGTGGACGCTCATATTCGTATGGTTGAGCATAGAGATACCTCACCACTCATTAGCCATGGAATCCTAGGCAACATAGAGATTACACATCCTATTTTCCCTATTTGTACCTCAAGTACCAGCACAAACATATTTTTATTTGTTTGACCCACAAGCCACAAACGTAACACAACCTCTTCCTTCTATTATGCAACCTATAATGGGTCCACAAGCCTCACAATAGATGCCACAACCTTATGTACAAGCATTGTAACCTATGGGGCCACTACAAGGCTTGGATCAAGCCTTCCAAATGATCCAAGACCTAAGAAAGGGGTTGAAGAGACTTAAAGCCTCTACCATACAAATTGTCAAGATTATGGACTTCTACTAAGATAATCCCATAAGTCTTGTAGTCCCACCTTTGATACTTCTTGCTAGTGTTCCCATTCCACAATTTAGTAAATATAATGGAGAAGGTGAACCTAATGCTCGCCTTATTACCTTTCAATCTAAATGTTTTCTCTTGTAGCCATGACATCATACCATCATGAGGATTTTCTTTGACTAGAAAAGCACTTTATTGGTATCATGCATTGCCTAAAGGGTCCATATCCTCTTTGAAGGAATTAGTAGCTAAACTTGTCAACTTTTTCAGGTATAACTTGAAGCCTAACACAATTCTTGACCAACTCATGAAGGTTAAGTAGGGGCACTTGGAATTGTTCAAAAATTCATTCAATGGTGGAATGGACTACTAAATGAAAGACTAGAGCCCATAGCCAAAGCCCACTTGTTAGCCATATTCAAGGAAGTAGTTAATGAATTCATTAATTCTAAACTCTACTACCTTGATCCATGGTCTCTTAGCCAAGCATTGTTGTAAACTAAAAATATTGAGGATTCCATGAATGCTAGCCATGATCTAGTTTATATATCATATAAATACCAACACACTCAAATAGACAAGAAAAAGAGAAAATAAAACAACACTAATGTAGCAACTATAACCAAGGAAACCAAGATCATGAATAAAGGGCCAAAGGTCAACCCATCCAAAGCCCCACCAATGATCGCAATAGCTAATCATCAACTTCTAGAACCATTATATTGATTAGAAGTAGACCTACCTTTGAAAGTAAGGATAGGTCTAAATACACTACATTGTCATTAAAATTATCTAAGTTGCTAGACCAACTATCAAGAAGTGGATACATGCAACATAAACAAATGACCAAATCTGCTGAAAAGAAACATGAGTGACTATGTGAAATAGCCAAAAATCTCACTCAGGAAATGAAGGATGATCCCCAGTTGCCTAAATACTTTAAGCTAGACTGCTATACCATTATCATCAACTACTTTTTCATGATACAGACTTCTACCTTACACTAAAGGATGACCTATAAAGAATGATAGATAGGAAGTAACTAGTCTTAGATGCTTCTAATCCAATTTAGCCACAAAAGTAGTCAATGCAAGTCTACAAAGACACTTTGAATGCTAATGATAGCCCCTATGTTATTTTAGCATTCAACATTGATGCCAATTGAAGCCCTACAAGAGAACCATTTGTAATTAAAGTACCCCTCTATAATGAAAGAGCTGCTTTGGCTTCCCATAGCTCAAGATCTCCCTTCATTTTGAGAGTACCATCACAAATGCCTCCACTAGAACCTTTTGTCATTAAGGTTTCTCAACCTAATACAAATCAAATATCCATAGTCCCAAAAACTACATAACAATCCCTTGTGATGGACAATGCTACTGCCTCTTCCTTATACCAAATGACTAACAACCAGAAAACTATAGCCAACCAAAGGTAGATGCATAAGCAAAGGATTAAAAACAAGGGAGATAAGTAGATGAAGGCATGAAAGGAAGTGGATCCATCAAAGCCCACTACCATTTTGGCTATACCTATGACCTCCTCTATCCCATCTTCAACCAAGAAGCCATAGAAGGATATGAAAGCCTGCAACTAAGACAATAAGGAAGAGCCATAATAGCCAAATCCTAAAGCTAAAGTCGACATATTGGAATGCATGGAGGAAGTAAAGCACAACTAGGGTGATAATCCCATGACCAACAACAAAAACATCCTCAGTGCAATGGACCAAGTTAGGAAATCCCTCAAGAAAAAAACACAACCCTAAGCTTATATGACCTAATCATGACTTCTTCCACACATCATGAGGTGCTAGTTAGAATGTTGATCTCCATCTCTATTAGTGAGGATATTCCTACTTACAAGGAAGACATCCATGCTATGATGATTTCCCCATCACCAAGGGAGGATAAATCAACACCTTAACATTTTGTGATAGTGAAATTAAGGTTAATCCCTAGAATGATGAAGTGAATATGACCCTTTTATTCATAACCATATGCATAGGACATTTTAAAATACATTGGGTGCATGTTAATGATGGAGCTAGAACCAGTGTCATCCTATGTACCATCATTGTATGCTTGGGCTAAACTGAGTAAGTACAACCTACAACCACCATAGCTCTTAAGTCCTTCAATGGATCAAGATTTTTCATAAAGAGGTCTATCTCATTGGATTTTGTAGTTGGAGAACAATTCCCTATAACTACAAACTTCTTGCTAGTGAAAGAGAAACCAAGATTCAATGTGATCTTGGGAGGACCTTGGTTGGAATAGTTACAAGTTGTGTCCTCATCCATCCATTAAGAAATTCACCTTCCCTATGAGGGAGGTGAAATAATTATTCATGGTGATAATGTGGTTTCCCTAGTTATCAACAATGTAGACATAGAGTAGGGATCCAAAATGAAGCTTCAAGAAGAAGCTCCTAGCCATGAAAAGTAAAAGCCCAAGATAGCCAACGATGATAATGATAGGAAATGGGATACCTTATGGGATGAACTCCCTTTTAACATGATAAGTGAAGGGGATGGAAAATACAAGCTTGTGCAAAGTAGGCCTTACTCACTCCCTAATCTTGCAAAGATTAGGAAGAATCCATGCAAGTGAAGTTCACCTTAACCTTTCCATACACCAATAGACATATAGCCGTACTTTTCATTTATAGTTTATTACATATGCAATAGTTGTTTTACGCTTTATGCACATAGCCTAAGACATGTATCCTAAGTTCATTTGAATTTTTATCTACCATATTTCTTTATTTTCACTTATGTTTTAAACATCAAAAAAAGTGTTTCTTTTATGCCTTGTTCACTAAGACATTAAACTAGTGCTACATCTACTAAGACGTTAAATTGGAATTATAGTTCGCTAAGACTCTAAATTGGCAATATAGCCTACCATGGCCTTAAATTGGAAAAAAAATATAACCTACACCTGCAATGACCTAAAACTAGCAAACATTTCTTTTATTGTTATATCTCTTTTTTTTTAGCATTGATTAAATATTATAACCAAAATCATCAACATAGTTGTTTCAATGTCTACAATATTTGCAACATTTACTACCACTATAAATGCATATAGCAAAATAAAATCAAAATTTAAATTTAAAGTTAAAATGTCCATAACATACATAGCCATGGCCATATTGTGTAGCAAAAATATCAAATAATAATAACCATCTATAACATAGTCTTAGCTAATCATAGTCATCAACATAAAAACAAAAACAAGCTAAACTAAAGGAGGTTGCTGAGTGGCATCCAAAGGAGGAAGTCGTGGGTCATTTCCACTCTCACCACTGGGGCTGCCAATGTCTCTTAAGGCCTAAAATGCATTAACATATAGCCAATTAGTAACCCATAGCTAGAATCATGACTTAAAACAAAGACTAAAACATAAAATATATTAAACTTGGGAAGATTCCAGCTTCATTACTTCTAGGGGTAGATGGGGAAGGCCTTCCATGAAATGATGGAGGATCTGGTCCTCTACCATGTTGACTTAGTCAACATCCCCAAGATCAACACTAGAAAGAATGCTGCACCTATCTATAGAAGTTCAAGAAGGAGGCTCATCAGTAGTAGTAGCTATAGATGTCTCACTTGCAACCATGGTGATCTAAAGAGTATGAGAGTGCTCCACCTTGAGATTACTTTCAAAAAGTGAATAAGCACACTCCACGTGGATCCCCTAAATGGACACCTTTCTCTTGCGCCATCCAATCAACTCCTCCTTAAGCCCCTTTAGATAGGATCCATGATCAATCTTATCCTAATGCTTGTGGGCCTTTTGTGTCTTATCCCATTCTAGGAATCAAGTCTAGTGATCCTTCTAGTTCTAAACCTTTTGGAAGATGAGGTTCATCTGCATATGTTGTTCTACCATCTCTCATAGGACTGCTGCTTTGTCCTAAACCACATGCTAGTAGTAGGCTGATGTGATCTCCTTAGTTTGTAACTCCCTCGAGTTAGCCACTTAGGCTTCCACAAAGGCTTTATGGTCTTATAGATCTCTACTTATGTCCTCCTGCCTTTGAGTATTTCCCCTTAAGGCAACAACTTTCCCCCATAGGGATTTCTTAGACCTCTCTAGCTCCTATAAAGCTTTTGCACATAATGTTGCTAAGTTAGTGGTAGTCTCATACAACTTCATAGGTACACTAGACACATCAAAGGGAATCTTAGGTAAGGAGTCTATCTCCATGTCTCTACTAGGGCTCCACTCCATGGAGGATACTACATAAACATAACATACAACCATAAAACACAACCTATGATAGCCATAATGCAAGCAAAGCCCATGACTGAAGCACATAAAATAAAATCCTTACCTATCTTAGATGTGACCTAATGCAACTAATCGATGATGTCCTTAGCAATTCCACAAAACAACTCCACTTTGTTTGGAGTCTCTACCCATGGTTTCACATGAAACTTAGGGGTAGGTTCTTGCATTGGTGGCTCAGGAACTACTTTAATCATAACAATCATCAAAAGTGTTGGCAACCATTTGGGATGCGATCGCCAACGAGTGTCCTCGAATAGGATTTAGGTGCATATTGGTCTTTGGCAACACCAAGGCCCAGATACCTCCAAATAAACTTAGTAGTTAATGTGATTGTGTGTGTGTGCTGTTGTAGCATGCGGTTGTGTGAAATGTAATGATTGCATTGTGTGTAAACTACAAATGACTTATTTTAAAGAGATTTAGCCAACTTTGCCAAGTACTGTGAGTTGTTAAAAGTTTCCTATTTTGTTCAACTGCCTAGTCTATGCGGTCCTTATAATACCTACTTGTAACAAATAAAATTTTGCAAAAACATNAAGCAATTTCTTCAAGACAATCCTACTATTCTACCAAAAATTGCTGCGTAAACTACCACGTACGAGACCCCATTTTGGCTAGATAATAGATGTCAATGATTGCATTCAACAGAACCTTCGAAAGACTTAACAATTTCTGATTGAAATAATACAGAAATTCACTTTAAAGATAAGAAGAAGCTATTCTAGTCCCATCAAAATACCAAAGATTTTCTGAACCCTCTTGACTACTGAATTGTTCAACGGCATGACTACAAGCAGAGGCTCTCTTACAACAATCCCAATAGCAGTTCCTATACGTTGCACAATAATAATTTAATACTAAAATGCTCTTAAGGATTTTAAACACAAGTGCTTCTATGGAAAAATTTTAATAGAAATTTCTATCGGGCAACAAGAACGATAAGAGCAATCTAAAAATCCCAAAATTACTTGCCAAGGATGATACTATCTAAACCACTAGCTAAACAATTTAAACAAAACAAAAATAAAACATAACTCATAGGACTATGACAAAGAGGCTGAAATCTTTCCTTTAGCAAGCCATCTTACAAG
>MNCI01019568.1:29325-101388 GCA_015680685.1 Gnetum montanum
TTTGAGCCCCAAATGGAGTGGTTCCACCACTATTGTAAATTTCAAATAAATCCCTACACATCCATGATAAGAAAAAATTCAAAACATTTTCCAATTATGTAGGAAAATTTTTTCATTTGGGACAATAATCTAAAAACAGCACAAACATCCTTACTAGACATGCCTAATAAAAAATTCATAAAAACTTTTTTTAAGTCCAATTGAAGTGATTCTACCTCCATTGGAAAGCTGAAGTCAAAGCCTATGCATCCATGACTAGAAAATAGCAAAAAAAAATTCCATTTTTTAATAAACAAATTCACAATTCTATATGAAATTACAAAAGCCCCACAACAACCTAACTGCATAACATTAGGAAAATGGTCATAATTTCCTTATTTTAAGGTCAAATTAAATGAGACCACAACCATTGAAAAGCTTAAATAGAGGGCTAAAAACCAATAGTCTTTAATTTTACAAATGTGTAGCCGTTATACCAAGAAAAAATATACAACTTTGCTTCCCTTTTTATATCAAAACTGCAAAAATCTCAAAACCTAGATTTCATAGAGTCATGGAAATAGTTGAAATAGCCAAAACCTTTGAAACCCATTGCAATTCACATCAAAATAATGGGGTAGGATTTTGTTAAATTTTAATTTTAACAAATCCTAAGGTCTAAATCTTTAAAAAAATGACACAACCTAGAATTTTAGTAAAAAAGCATGAAACAACAAGCTCTATTTTCAAAATCAAATCTTTAAAAGCTAAAGTAATTAAATAACTATAGATATGCATGGAAGTAGAAAAAAAATAGGAGGTGGGATTTTATTAAAATTCTATCTTAATCCCTCCACCAAAGTAGATATGAAAAGATGGCCCTAACACATAGGAAGCAAAAAACTAGAAAAACCATAAGAAAGAAAGGCAAAAATAGGTAGAATTACCTACCTTGGAGTAGTGACAAATGGGGCTTAGATAGAGATAGGCTTTGGAACCTCTGAAAATTCCTTGAAACACTCATCCATCATCTAGATCATAGGATTTTCACTCTTTTTCCCTTGCTACTTGGATGCCATGGTAGGCTCATTGTTAAAGATGATGGAAATTATGAGAAGATATGAGTTCTACGTTGGCTGCAGAGGAGATGGGAGACTTTCATGCTGAAAATTGGTTGTGTTTGCCACAAGAATCTCTGCTAGAGCTCTCCTCTAATGCACTACTACTGTAGAATAATAATTATGACCAAAAAATGCAAAACTTGACATATGAAATCCATCTAAAACCTAAACAAAGCCCCAGCTACCTCTAACAGCTCCCTGGAACACTCATCCATCATCTAGATTGTAGGATTTTTACTCTTTTCACCTCTGCTTGGATGCCATGGTAGGCTTAATGTTAAAGATGATGAAAATTCTGAGAAGATATGAGTTATACACTAGCTGCTGATGGGACGCGATATCGCATGGACCACGATAACACGTACACGATATCACGTCCTCCCACGATATTGCATCCCCCGTGATATTACATACGTGATATCGCAGTCTATCGTAATGTCTATAAATAAGAAGCAGATTTTCCTTGTTTTAGATAACATAGGTTAGACAGTAGCAAAACTCTGGTAGTTTGATCCCTCTAGAGATAGATTATTTTCCAATGTTTGCCAGCAGTTTGGTGAATGTAATTGTACGGCATCCTTTATTTGAGTGTGACGTACTTGGACATGCACATGACCGGAAATAAAGATCGATATTACTTCATCATTGCAACATTCACTTTATTTATTTAATTATTATTTAATTCTTTAATAATTATTCTCTCTCACCCTTAAACTCTTATAACTCGGAATGAGTATGACTTGATTACGAGCATTTAAGTGTGACTACTTGGTAACCCAGTGGCGTACCTAGGATCTGTGCTTGGTAATCCTAGTGGTAGTCGTGCACGAAGTCCAAGATGTGTATGGATAATCAAGGAATGGATGCTCATTGTACTTAGGCTAGATTAGATTCTCTTACCCTCTCTCTCCTAGATTAGTTAATTTAATATCACTTTCCATTGCCTTTAGAAGTAGCATTAGATTAGGAACACATCATACACCTCACTCTAGACTAAACCATACGTGAAAAATATAATACTAGTCTAGGTGGGAAGACAACAAACTGCAACCTAAGGATAACTATCTAGGCACCACAACTAGTCTGTCTATGGAGTTCGACTGGATCGCAAGTGAAAATGCTCGTATTCATATGGTTGAGTGTAGGGGTATCTCGCCACTCATCATTGGCGNTTTTAGTTCATGTTTATAAGAAACTCCCACTTTGGGTTGTATACTCCAATCTTCATNCCACTAGCCATTACAAGCCTAATGCAAATACAAGAGGCTATTCAAATCTCACGTAGGCATCGTAAAGAGAGCCATCTACCCAGGCTCGATTTAAACAACTTTCCCAAATTTTTAGGAGGCTATGACTTAGATCTGCATCAACATTTACAAGCCTTCTATGATGCCTGCACATGGAATAATATTAATAACAGATGGCAAAGACTTAAGGTCTTTCCCATGACACTCGTTGACCAAGAAAAAGTATGGTATAGATCGTTAAAACCAAATTCAATACGACGTTGGTCAATAATGGTAGAATGCTTTAACAAAAAATATCAAACCTACGCAAGAGTGTCAGCCTTGAGGAAACAAATCCAAGGATGGAAACAAGCCCAACAGGAACCCTTGGACATGGCCCTAGAAGGATATTATGCACTAATAAAAAACTATCCAGGCCATGGGTTTTTTGAGGAAAGGCTAATGTACCATATCATTGATGGGCTACATAATGAAACAAGAGAGACCTTAGGGATGTATCCCAAGGTCAACTATCTAAACTACAAACCCATCAAATCCAAGAGCTTATTAAGTAGGTAGCAAAAGAAGAAGGAGAATTAGCTAGATGGGAGAATGTTGAAAAACATCAAAGGGACAAAAAGCTCAACTTAACAAAGGCCCATGATCATAAAAAGGAGAAATCAACCAATCTCAAGGTGGAAACATCATCTTTGCCAATCGAACAAACATTAGAAGAATTCAAGGCAAAGATCAATAAGATTTTGGAATGGATGTATCAAAAATGTGGATAATTTATCAACATCATTGGAGATAGAGTTTTGACAACCCAAGAAGTAGGATGAAATAGTAGACATTCGGAAAGAAGGGATAAGGAAAATAAGTGCTCAACTACCAATCATACGTATGAATGCAACATATGCTTATACGATCACCCCAAGGGCCAATGCCCAATATTGTTACATTTACATGAGCATTGGGGAAACATGTTACATCCAGAGTTTGTACTGAGATACTATGTTCGATCATAGTGGAAACAATCCCAGTCGTGGGGGAGACCACCCTTAAACTGGAGACACCCTTCTTATCATCCAAACCCAAATGCGTATCTAGTTCAACATCCTATTTCTCCAACTGGGCCAATATACTTTATCTCACCACAGTACTATTCTCCATAATACTATCAACCCATGCCTCCAACACAACCACCACCTTGTGCACCTTATACTCCTCCTAACTTTCAACATTCTTATCCTTTCCCTCCTTCCATAGTGCCACCAACTATTCCTAAGGTGTTTTCACCACAACAACGACCCATGAATGACACTTGTGCTACTACTGCTAACAACAATGAGAGGCCTCCTCAACATCAAAAGCATCCTTTCTTTAAACACAGCCGTAGGAAGGGAAAACACAATTCTAAGGTCACTACATCCTCCAACCTAGCACAAGTCCTACACTGTGGTGCACCCTTACCTTCAAACCCAACACCTCATGTAACTTCATCAAGGCCACCAACTAACACTCCGACAACCATACAGCCCAATGAACACAATCAAGAAAGGCAACATCCTGACCCTTGCACACCATCTAATAGTCACAAACATCATAGTGGGTCAACTCGGTATCTGGGAACTGCATCATATAAATTGCCCCACTATGCTCATTATAATCAAGTGTGTGAACCCCGATGGGGTAAGTATGGCCAAGCTCCAATACTTCCAACATGCAAGGATCCTCATCCTTCATTTATTAATCCTTTCCATACTCAACCGTTTACTTATGGGGGATATCCCCCATTCTAAATAATAAGCAGGATTAATAACCACTTTTTATTTTCTTTAATTTTACAACTTTTTGTTTTTCAGTTTTTCATTTTTCAACTTTTTGTTTTATTTTTTTATCTTTTTGTGTTTTTCTATTTTTACATTTTTGTAAGTAATCTCATCTATGAATAAAACACTCATGTGGATCATTGGTTGAGGTGTGTTCTATGTTATTAAGTCTTGAGTGATCAATTATTTGGAAGAATGAGCCCATTACACCCACTCATGCACTCTACAAATAAGAGGTTTTGTTCAAGGGTACAATGATATTCTTGACGTTCTTAAAACTTAAAATTAATTTGGTGTTCATTGTACCTAGAATGAAGAAGGATGGACCAAGAGGGGATGATTAGAGTGTGACATGAAGGGGACTTGTGGATTCTCTTTGGTGACGTTTGTGGAAGTTATCGTGCAACGTGGTTGTACTAAGATCCTTGTAAATCTAATGAAAAATGGGAGTAAGAGTAATCAAACGGGCATTCAAAAATCCAATGTTGTTCTAGGGGGTCCCACTGGAAAGACATGCATCCATGTCTGAAGGTTGGTGATTTCTATAGATTCAGTATTCAAAAAAAAGAAAGAAAAGAGAAAGATGAAAAATGAAAACAAAGTGCCATAAAACAAAAGTCACTCCTCCCTTGAATAAAATGCCAAGTGATCATATGCCTTGTTGTCATGGTACTCTCGTAGTCGTTCATCATGGGATGAACCAATGTGATGTCACTGATTAGAGGAATGGACTTGGTCTTGATCTTGGAACAATGGGTCAATGACACATTAATCATGCTTTACACATAGGATTCACTGTGCCCTAGGTTAGTTACCTCATGTCCCAATCTCTACGATCCCTTCTATACTTCGTCTCATCTCATTGTTCGTGTAATTGTAGCTCATGTCCCGTGTATCATAGAATTTTCATCTCATTCCGGTGATAATTACATGTGTGTGTTTTGTGGAGTTAGTGAAAATTACTTTTAACCCTTCTAGTTCCCACAGACACTTTAAGTATGGTTACACAAGGGCAATATAGGTTGGAACTTGCTTTGGGGAGGATCCACTTGTGTAATCTTTTGTAATCTTCACTTAATTCATAGCTCACACACACAATTTCTTACCCTTAGCATAATTTTTCATAATGTTCTTTCCCTACTATTATCCCTCTACATTTCAATGTTCCAATGTACCATTACATACGCTTTTTCTCACCACCCAAGGTTTTATTGGTAAAATCCACACCCTTATCATTAATGGTGCCTTTTGAATTAATGAAATTACCCTAGAACATCTTGATCATAGTCAATGTCCTTAATTTTCACTGTTAATTTCAAGAAAATCATTTAAAAAATTGGTATTTTCATGGTGTCTCACATCACTAAGGACGAGATATCGTGTACGCGATATCGTGTCCCACGTGATATCACGTACGCGATGTATCGTACGCAATATTGCATTCTCGTTGTCTATAAATAGGTCACCCCCTCCCCCACAATACTTAGCATCATTTTTCCATTCACACTAGGGGGAGCTTTTGAAAATTTTCTCTACGATTTGCAATTGAGTGACCCTTGCTTTTCTACTCATATCTCACTTGCTGGTACTCCGATTTTAATTCCGTTTGAACTTGCTTGAACCCGGAGTGTTCAGCTTAGTCGTGGGAGAGGGACACTTGCCAAAAAGTGCCTAATTTTTTTTAATTTATCATCATCCAAAGGAAATCAATTAGGATAATTAACTATAACACTTAGAATAATTGTGCCTAAAAATCATTTAATTCCTAGGTATACTGGGAAACTAAAATGGAAACCACCTAAGTTACAGGACTCATTATTACACACTTTCAAGCATGATCACATGTTATAACATATGATCATTAATTAAGGAAAGTAGTAAGGTATAACTTAACTTTAAAAAAAATATTACTAACACCTAGCCTGTGTGATTGCATATGGCCCCGAAACATGGAAAACAGGAAGGTCCTACCCAAGGTGAAAGCAAACGAGCTTGGAGAGGTGGAAGAAAAAGACCTACCAGATAACATGCAAAACATGAGGAGTAATCATTCAATATTCATCAAGATGAACCTCCTACCAGATGGTCTAGGCAAGCAGAAGGAGGAGCTGCTGTTGCGCCTGAACTGGGACGACAACTCACGTTGCCCCAAGATTCTATTCAAGCTATCCATGAGAAGTCCACATTCTCTATAGTGATTGCAGAGTTGAATTTTGAATCATTTGTAGTTCACTCCTGAGGCCATTAGGGATAACCTCAAAGGGTCTCCCTTATGGCCTATCCTCTCTAAAAGTGGTGCCTGGTACCTAGGAGAGACATACCAATTCTGGCACAATAGGGAGCAAGGAACCATTGTTAATATTTGTGGTGTGATAGTTCACTTCTCTACACAGGCAATTTCGAAAGTGTTAAAACTTCCAAATATAGGGGCCTAGGTTGCTCGGTTATCTACCCGTTTACACCCTGATGTGTGAAAGGAGTGGTTAGAGAAGGCTTATGGTAGAGATAAAGCATTCGGCGAATTGACAACGGAAGAGAGAGTTTACATCAAAATTGGGACATATCACCTCTTCTCCACAAAGGGCTTAAAAAGGATATCGACGTATGCAACTAGAGGACGTGCAGTGTTGATGGGAAAGGTTAACGCTAACCTACCCCATCTATATTTGATGGAGATCCTGAGGTGGTTCGAAGAACGGAAGATAGGGAAGATGGTGTTACCTTTTCCTTGTCTCATCAGAAAGCTTTGCTGACATGCTGGTATTTGGGGATACACTAATGACATCCTCCGAAAGGTCGAGACTGCTTCATATGCTGAATTACTGAAGGCAATAGCCCCAAGAAAAAGAACTAGCAAAGAGCTGGGACCAGAACAAGAAGAAGAATAGGTGGTTGGACCTAGTCAACCTCCAGCCATGGGTCCTAGCCAACAATAGGAAGTAGGGCCTAGCATAGGCCAGGATCAACTACCACCACCACAAGACTATAGACCTTTGATGAGCCATCTTAGGACCATTGCTGAGACGGTCAGTTGGGGAAGTCATCATGACATAAACCTCTTCTACATCATCGATGATGCTATTCAGCCTACTATTTCATTATATTGCACAGGGGGTGAAGTATCCATTCAAATAGGAGGAGGGAATAGTAAATGGTGACAATAGATCTCAGGAAACACAGCATCTTTTTAGTTGTAGTTAGAGACTAGTGAAGGGGCCACTGTGGTGGTCATGTAACACCAGAATGTCATGGGAGCTGTAGAAGTGGTCATATACCACATCAAAGAATCCTTCAATGTACCTGTTGTGCCACCAGCAGATCTCTCAAGAGCATGGGATGCTCAAACTCTGGCCAAAATCTCAATGACTCCTGCGGAACATGAGGATGTGCTTGATAGATTGCTTCAAACAGGGCAAGTAATGACGTCCCTGTTTGACATCCCTCAAGATGTAACAGCAATTCAATCAGATCTCATTTCAACAAAGGGGAAGTTGGTCTTAACAGAAGTAAGGGCAGAGCATGCTGAAGTTGAAGTTTAGAAACTACAAGAGCAGCTCGTGGCCTTACAAGCAACACAACGAGACCCTCTCTAATTTTTTCCCATAGACTAGTTAGAAAATTTTAGAACTAAGCAGCTAACAACATTAATCATAGAAAATAATAAGGTTGTGGAAGAAAAGGAGAAGGCTATTTGGGATGATTCTGCAGCATAGGCACAAACCCATGTGCATCTTAAGACACTCAAGGCCTTACAAGAAGAAAACAAGTAGCTGGTTGCAGACAATCTTCAGTTGACCATTGTAGAAAAGCAAAAGAATGTTCTCAATGAACACTTTCATCAATTACAAGAACAATTCATCCAGGCCAACCAAGATGTGAGCCGTTTAGCTAGAAAAAATTGAACCCTCTCAATGGAGGAGGTATGCATCATTCATCAAAAGTTGGCGATTGAGATAAGCACGTGGCAGAATGAGGCTAAACAACATGAAAAGTTGAAGGATCACTTCTAGGATTAGGTGGGGATGTACAAACAAATCCTAGAGAAGGAGATCCATATGGCCAAGGTCCAAATCAATACTATCAATGATCAACACACTAATTAGTGGGCCATATTGGATACATATCCCTTCACCCACCAAGTGAAAGTTAAGAACTAGGACCTACAGATTCAGGACTTGACAGAGTACATGGAGTTGGAAAATATAAGATATGCCAATATTGCCATGTTGACAGCAAGGTGCCCAAGGTTAGAGCTTGAGTAGCAGGTAGCAACCATCCACATCAAATAAAAAGTAGAATTTGCAGAACATAAGAAGCTATTAGAAAAACTGGATGTTGAAAATTTTGAACTTGAGGTGGTAAAAGCCAGCTACTATGGATAGAAGGATGTCACAACTGACTTGGCTCGATGGCTAGTAGACCTTCATGAGTACAAAGATAAAGCCAAAGCCTATGAGGAGGAACAACTAGTGTTCATAGCGTGGTATGTCAAAGCTAACCAAATGTTCCCGCAACTACCCTGTCCATGGGAAGTGCCGACTTTGTCAAACATTGGAACATTAGCATGGATGGCACAAGATCCTCAAACCAAAGAGGAGAAGCTCTAGGCCATACATCAACACCATCAACCCTAAAAGCCTGGAGCACAAGATAAAGGGAAGGCACTAATGGAGGAGCCACTACCACCAGGAACTACATGAGTTTCAATTTTTGTAGTTGTAGTTCCCACATTGCGGCATTGTCCCATTTCTTTTTCCATAAATAATCCCATACCTATCCATTGTGTAATCACTATAACTCAAGGACAAGTTTTTATTCAGTTGTGGAGCTATAATGGAACGCAATATTGCGTCCTGCGATATCGCCTACACAATATCGCAGTTTGCTGCAATGTCTATAAATAACAAGTGGCCCTCCCTTATTTTAGATAACATAGGTT
The DNA here is from genome assembly GCA_015680685.1 of Gnetum montanum. Taxonomy (NCBI): domain Eukaryota; kingdom Viridiplantae; phylum Streptophyta; class Gnetopsida; order Gnetales; family Gnetaceae; genus Gnetum; species Gnetum montanum. The sequence goes on from MNCI01019568.1 coordinate 38,423, forward strand.
AGAAAGTAGCAAAACTCTGGCAATTTGATCCCTCTAGAGATAGATTATTTTCTAGTGTATGCCCACAATGTGGTGAATGTAATTGTACAGAATCCTTTATTCGAGTGTGACGTACTTGGACACGCACATGATCGGCAATAAAGATCAAGATTACTTCATCATTTCAACATTTACTTTGTTTATTTATTTATTTAAATATTATTTACTACTTTCCTAATTAGTCTCTCTCACCCTTAAACTCTTAGAACGTGGAATGAGTACGACTTGATTACGAGCATTTAAGTGTGACTACTTGGTAACCCAATGGCGTACCTAGGATCTACGCTTGGTAATCCTAGTGGTAGTCATGCACAAAGTCCAAGATTTGTATGGATAATCAAGGAATGGATGCTCATCACACTTAGGCTAGATTAGATTCTCTTACCCTCTCTCTCCTAGATTAGTTAATTTAATTCACTTTCCATTTCCTTCAAGAGTAGCATTAGATTAGGAACACATCCTACACCTCACTCTGGACTAAACCATATGTAACAAATATAATACTAGTCTAGGTGGAAAGATAGTGAACTATGACCTAAGGATAATTTTCTAGGTGCCAAAACTAGTCCATCTACGGAGTTTGACTGGATCGCACATGAAAATGCTCGTATTCATATGGTTGAGTGTAGGGGTATCTCACCACTCATTAGCTGCAGAGGAGATAAAAGACTTTCATGCTAAAAATTGGTTGTGATTACCACAAGAATCTTTGATAGATCTCTCCTCCAATGCATTGTTGCTATAGAATAATAAATATGATAAAAATGCAAAACTTCACATAGAAAACCCATCTAAAACCTAAACAAAACCCCAGCTACCAATTCAATGCACCATAACTAGACGTGCACTAAATTACAAGGGGGAAAAGCCTAGTTCATGTTGGTTTTTGATGGAAAACAACTTCACTTTTCAAAATTTTAAATTTTTGGTCTGTGGGCCCCACTATATGCCTTCACTTTTGACCAAAACTTGCATCAACACTAGGATTTTTACCAATTTTGACACTTAAAACATTATGGCAACCTTAACCCCATGCATCCATGCTAGGAATACCATGACTAGTATGGAAACAAATGCCTATTATTTTATAAATTCATTAAAATACAAGTATTTTGCTATTTTTGGCAACCCAAACCTCCCTTGTTCAACCCAAGTTTTCAAAAGTGGATAAGACATTAGCAAGGCTAAACACCATGGATTTCCATATTGGGGTAGTATTTTCCAATGTGAAAAAGGGGTGGGGGGGGGGGGGGGGGGGGGTGTAACACTCACTCTTGCCTCCCAAAACACATCTAGCATAAGTTTTATCCCAAAGTGGATCCCACATGACCTAGAACCCCTCCAAGCATCTCTGGCAACATCAAAACCTTACCAAACCTAGTCAAAACTTGTTAAAACTAGTTGAAATTAGGAATTGGTGTTTTACACACTAAGGGAAGCTTTTTTCATGGTAAGCCTCTCACCCTTAATGTGGATAGATGGGGCGAAGGAAAAAATTACCTAAGTTGATGACCTAATGACCATTTCTTAATGCCCAGTGACCCCTAGACCTTGCCAAAACCCTCTAGAGCTTCTAAAATCCCCAAAATGACTCAACTATGGTACAAAACTACCATCCCCCTCTCATCCACACTAGGGCCACTTTGCCTAGCATGGAAGAAAGGGGGAAGATTACATGAGGCAATTAGAATCCTCCAAACTATCGAATCTTTACACCCAACATTGTCTATTAACACTAGCAACCTTGAAGGTTGACATGCATGGTTGATTGACTATTGATTTGGCCTATATCTTACTTTTTTCACTAAGGGGGATCTCTTCTGTGTTGATCCTTCCACCCTTAGTCTGAAAGAAAAAGGAAAAACTTGAAAACTCCCTCATAGCCTCCAAAATGATTTGATCTTGACCTTAGGCACTGATAGCCAATACCAACAACCTTGCGAACACTCTTTCATAGCTAGAATGACCATAAAAAGCCAAAAAGCTTTCCCCCAAATTTTCTACACTAAACATGGAAGCCCCAATGTGGAAAAGGAGGAGGCCCAAAAATTACCTAGAAATCCTTGAAATAATAAAACTTTAACCTCAAGTAATACCAATTGACACCAACAAACTTAGAAGCTTGCATGCATGCTCGAAAATGATCAAAAGTGACCAAAAAGCTTTCCTCAAAATTTTCCACACTAAGCATGGAAATCCTAGCATGGAAAAAGGGGAGGCAGCCTAAAAATTACCTAGAAATCCTTGAAACAACTAAATTTTGACACCAAGTAGTAGCATCCAACACTAATAATCTTAGAAGCATACATGCATGATAAAAAATGATCAAAAGTAATCAAAAATATTTTGCCCCAATTTTCCATGTTGAGCATGGAAGCCCCAGTGTGGAAGAAAAGGGGGAGTCCCAAAAATTACCTAGAAATCCTTGAAACAACCAAATTTTAACACCAAGTAGCTGCACTCAACACCAATAAGCTTAGAATCCTACATGCATGACTGAAAGTGATCAAAAATATTTTTTTTCCAATTTTTCACATTGAGCATGGAAGTCCCAATCTAGAGAAAAGGGGGGAAAGCCCAAAAAACACTCAACCTTAAAAAAAGTAAAATTTTAACACCAAGCATTGACCATTATCACTAGCAACCTCAAGAACCTACATGCATTATAAAAAATGATGTAAAAGTATAAAAATCTATTCCCCTTCCCCCAAAATTTTCCATAGTGGGCATACTATCTCCAACATGAAAAAAAGGGGGAAGCTTAAAACCACTTGGAAAACCTATAAAATGATCACTTTTGACTCCAAACCCTAGTCTTCAACCCTAGTAGCCTCAAAGGTTGACATGCATGGTTGATTGACGTTAAAACTAAGCTAGATCTAATTTTTATGGTGTCTCCATGCTAGGAATTCCCCCTTCCATGTTGCTTAGCATGGAAATTAAGGGGGAAACCCATTTGGGATCCATAATTACCTCAAAAAAATGTTAACTAAACTTGCATACTATTGTGGCCAACCTCACTCATGCTATAGCATGGGGCCATGATCAAAAAAACTCTTTTGTAAAATCATATACCATTTCACCAATCAATGTTAACATGTGAAAATATGGACCAATGTGCAGGGAGGTGAAACATCACTAGAAAGTAGCTATAAAGTTGGAATTGTAAAATCCCTGGGACTACAAAAAAAGGATCGATGGGTCTCCCAGGGGGAAGAGAGGACCTCCTTAACAAATTGGGCTCTCTTCTCGAATAGCTTTGTCTCTCTCCATTGAGGCACATGTATATGGGCAAGGGGAGGCTCTGAAATTAAGGGCTTCTTTTTCTTTCTTTTGAAGGGCAGACTACAGGAAAGTAAGCAAACCAAATCCTATAGCAACTAGTGGGCAGTGCAGGAATGTTTTATTTATGCCTAGTGGCACATGTGCATTAATGTGTCTATTGCTAGCCTCTTCTCAATTAGCCAATAGTAGTGATGGTACATTGTGAATGCATAGTGGCACCTAGTAGCCAAGTGCAAATGCTAGTGATGCTTAGCCACGTAATGGTAGTAGTGGGTAGCAGGGATAGTTTTCTCTCTCTCAATGGGTAGCAGGGTGTGTTGCATTGGATCCTATGGCCTTCTCTCACTAGGCATGGTAGCTCATTTGTAATGGTCAGTAGCATTGTAGCAGTAGGGAGGAGGCAATGATATCTTTCATTTTCCTTTTGGCTTCCTAGCACATGAGCAATCTTCCTCTCTCGCATTGTAGCAGCTATGGCTAGAGTGCCAGAGAGGCAGCATCTTCCTGCAATAGTCTCTCTTTCTCTCTTTCATCCTCTTTTGCAGTGGTTGTGGTTTTCCTGCCTAGTAGTGCACATCATTGGCAATGACAAACTAGCAGCAGCATCAATGGGAATAGGGAAAATTCATCTCTTTTAGTTACTTATTGTATTTAAGATAATTATTTAATTTAAATTCCCAATTTTTCCAGTTTTGTTTTCCATTTTCAAAAGGCCATATAGCCCTCTTCAGCTAAGACTATTCCTAAGTTTCTGTAGCCATATGGGAGGTGCCCTAGGTTATAATCTCATAAAATGAGTTTTCTTTCCTAGTGTTGGTGCATCCAAATTTTATGCATCAACACTTTTTTGGCACTAGAAGGAGGGCATTTCTTGTACTTTTTGTTTATTTTCTCTTCTTCCATTTCCTTGTGACTATTTCATTTTCTAGTCCAGTATTGGAACTAGTTAAATTTTTTATAAAAATATCCTTTGCCTTTAGACCCTTTATTTTCTACCTTTTTCTATGCTTCCCTTTTTTTGAAAATTATTATTACTGAAACCTTTTTTTTATAACCCTTGTTTCCTAGTCCCATTTTTGAATTTTTGATTTTGGCAGTCCTTACCTAAGTCCTAACTTAGGTGAGGTGATTTTATTAGTCAATTTTAAATTTATTTTTCTAAAATATTTCTTATTTTATTATTTTCCTTTTAAGATTTAATGGTTTTTATTACTCCTTACACTTGCATGCAATTTGTTATTTGGCGGCTAAGTGTTGTGGCCAACCTCACCCATGCTATCGCATGGGGCCATGATCAACAAAGCTATCCTATAAAATCATATACCATTTCACCAAGCAATGTTAATGTGCAAGAAGGTGGATCGATGTGTAGGGAGGTGAAATGTCACTAGCAAGTGACTATAAAGTAGAGAATTACATAACAATGATCAATGGGTCTCTGAGGGGGGAGTGAGGGCGTCATTAAAAAATCAAGCTCTCTTCCCAAATAGCTACATCTATCTCCATTAAGGTACATGAATATGGGCATGGGGAGCTCCAAAATCAGGGGCTCCTGTTTCATTCTTTTGGAGGAGAGACTATAGGCAAGCAGGCAAACTAGATTCTATAGTAGCTAGTGGGTAGTGTGGGCATGTTCTATCTATGCCTAGTGGCACATGCATGTAATGTGTCTATTGCTAGCCTCTCCTCAATCCACCAATAGTAGTGGTGGTGTAGGGCCATGGGTGGTAATCTCAGATGATGGCAATAGATGTGTGGGTCTCCTTAGTAGATATAGTCCCTGGCAAGTGTAGCATTACACTACAAATACATGGTGAGACCTAGTAGATAGGCATGAATTCCTATGCCACTCAGCCACATAATAGTAGTAGTGGGAAGCAAGGATAGTTTTCTCTATCTCAGTGAGTAGCAAGGTGTGTTGCATTGGATCCATTGGCCTTTTATCACCAGGCATGGTAGCTCATTTGCAATAGTCACTGGCACCCTATAGTAGTAGGGAGGAGGCAATGGTCCCTCTCACTTCCCTTTTTGGCTCCTTAGCACATAGGAAATCTTCCTCTCTCATGTTGTAGCAACTATGGCAATAGCTCCAGAGAGGCAGCATCTTCCCATGGTAGTCTCTCTTTCTCTCTCTCATCCTCTTTTATGACGATTATAGTGTTCCTACCTAGTAGTGGACACCATTAATAGTGATGGACTAGTAGCATCAATGGGACTAGGGAAAATTCATCTCTTTTAGTTACTTATTGTATTTGAGATAATTATTTAATTTAAATTTCTAATTTTTCCAATTTGGTTTTTCATTTTCAAAAGGCCACGTAGCCCTCTCTAGCTGAGACTATTCTTGGGTTTCCATAGCCATATAAGAGGCATCCTAGGAAGTAGTCTTCTAAAATGAGTTTTCTTTCCTAATGTTGATGAGTCCAAATTTTATGCATCAACACATACACTCTAGGATCATATCAACATCATTTGAAGCCTTCAAACTTCAAGAAACCTATGTTAGATGGCCAAAAATTGATTCCCCCTAATTTTCCACATTGATCTCTTCATCCCCAACATGGAAAAAAGAAGGAAGCCCAAAAAATGCTTAGATATATCCAAAATAACCAAAATTTGACATCAAACCCTAGTCCTTGTCACTGGTAACTTTAGAGGCTAACATGCATAATTGATTGAGGTTAAAATTAGCCTAGATCTAAGTTACATGATTCTTCTATGGTGGGGATCACTTTTTCAATGCTAAGGGTGGTATCCCCAATGTGGAAACTCAATGGGAGACTTGTTTGGGACTCCTTAGCACCTCATAATAACATTAAATGACCTTTCATGCACTATAGAACCCTACTAGCAACCATTTTGAGCCCTTAAACTTCACAAAACTTATTCCAGATGGCGAAAAAGTGGTTCCCCATAACTTTCCATGCTGAGCTCTCCATCCCTAGTGTGGAAAAATGGGGGGAAGCCAAAAAACCACTCAATGATGTCCAAAATTGCTAAATTTTGACATAGATCCATATCCCATAACCCTGATAACTCCAGAAGGTAACATGCATGGTTGATTATGAATTGATGTAGGATTCTTACTTATTCTAAGCTAGAGTAACTTCCCTAGCATGGAAACAAGGGGGGGAGCTACTTTTCCAAAAACATATTCCCCACATTCTTCCATGCTAGAGTAACTCCCCTAGTCTAGAAACAAGGGGGAAATACCTTAATTACCCTTAAATAGCCTTCAAACGTGTCCAAAATTAACCAGAAACTTGTACAATTGAAGTCTACAACCTTAGGGGCCTAAAAACCTAGTCAAAGTATCCAAAAATCACTCTAAATATATAAAATAAGTGTCTCCCTATTTTTCCACATTGAGGATACTGTGCCTAGCATGAAAAAAGTGGGGGAAGCCATTTTGACACATCATGACACTTAAAATGACCTTAAATTAACTCGAAATGAAGCCAAAAGATGCACAAGTTTTAGATCTAACTCTAGCTACCTTTTTGACCATATTTGACCTTATTTTTGCTTGGATTTTGGTTCTCCAAGCTAAACCCCCTCTTTTCTACACTATCCAACATGGAAATAAATGGGGAAGGCTTCAAAGCCTACTTTTTAACCTTTACAGGCCTCTAAAGTGCTCAATTTTGACGGATATGACTTTTTGCTACCTTGTGAAGGTCTTGGAACCTCAATGTTGGGGCTCTTAGCACCCAAAAATCTATTTTCCTAAGTTTCCACACTAATCCTAGCATGAAAGCCTTAAAACACTTGATTTTTGGATCCAAATAGCCTAGAAACAACCCTAATTGATGCATAAACTCACCTAATAGCTTGTATCCTCAAAACATGGCTTGCTAAGACCTAAAATTGGCAAGACTTAGTGATTTGTAGCCTATATTAATCACATTTTATCATATATAACCTACTTTTCTTGATTTTTTCCTTATTAAGTAATGTTTTGGCCTTTTTTTAGACTTAAGTTACCTTGATGACCTTGTTGAATTTCTATGGCCTTTATACATCCTTATATGTTCATTGTTTGTCTTATTATAGCTCTGTTTTCTTTGGCATTTAAATGATATCAAATAGTGGGTATTAACCTTCCTCGACCACCATTTGACACCATATGACCATGGCCCACGAAGGCCTTGAATTGGCATCATAGTCCACCAAGACTATAAACTGGCATCATGACCCATTAAGGCCTAAACTTAGCAGAATTATGATGTTTGTTGACCATTCTTAGCCTCGTACATCCTCTTTTTGAACCTTTATTTAATCTTTGTTTGCCTCTATTGCACTTTTTTGAATTGACTTTATCTCACTAATAACATTGGATGGCCTTCATTGCATTAGATTTACATGTGTTTTATGGCATTTTAACATTATTTATTCACTTTTACCTAGGTGTCACTTAATATTCTTTTGGTTGATATGCAAGATTAAAGTATGAGTACATGGAAGCAAATTAGTTTTCCTTTGTGTCTACATGGACCTCATAGTGATATTAAATGGTGTATTAACGCTGATTGCCTAGATCTTGAGCCTAAGAGTCTTGTAGATCATGTAGCCTCAATACAGAAACCTCTAGAATGGCCTGAAAGCCTAGTCAAATCCCTTAACTTAGAAGTAGGAGACATAACTAAAGGCTCTCTAGTTGAGGTTCCTACTGGAACACATAGTGGTGAGGAGAAAACCCTTAAACTAAGTTCCTCACTAGAGCCTTAATGTGCCCAAGACATCACCAAAGTCTTATAGAATAATAATAAGGAATTTTCTTGGTCATATGAAGATATGCTAGGCCTAGACCCATGTCTATCCTAGCACAACATCATACTGGATCTTATCATTAGGCCAGTTAAGCAAAATGTGCACAAGATTAGACTTGATTTGGCCTTGGTAGTTCATGATGAAATCTCAAATCTCTACTAAGTAGGTTTCATTAGGGCTATCAGTTACACAAAGTGGGCATCCAACATGGTGGTAGTCCCTAAGAAAAATTGGAGTATTCATATTTTCATTGATTTTTGAGACTTAAATATAGTAGCTATTCCCTTTGCCTAGTATTGATCAGCTTATTGATACTACAACCAAACATGCCTTGTTGTCCTTTATGGATGGATTCTTGGGATATAACTAAATTAGGATCAACCTAGAATACCAACTTAGCATGACCTTTATGACCCCATGGAGGATGTTTTGTTATACCATGATGTCATTTGGCCTTAAAAATACTGGAGCGACATACCAAAGAGCCATGACCTATATCTTCAATGATTGCAGGTTAGGATTTCTTAATGATTATGTATATGACATAGCCATGAAATATTAGATATTAGATGACCATGATAATGATCTAGATCTTGTGCTTAAACTATGCCTCAAATATGATTTTAGGCTTAATCCTTAAAAGTGTATCTTCGATGTCAAGATTGGTAAGATGCTTGGCTTTGTAGTCTCTGAAGTAGGGATATGCATATATCCTAATAAGGTTAAGGCCATATCCAAATTAGTAGCACCTATCAACCTTAAAGAGCTTCATGGATTATAAGGCAAATTATAGTTTATTTGTAGGTTTATCATTGGGCTTACAAATCAATTACAGCTCATGCAACACTTGCTTAAGAAATGAGTTCACTATGAGTGGATGACTAAATGCCAAGAGGCCTTTGGAAACCTTAAGCAAGAGTTGATACAACTATCGATATTTTACCCTCTGTAAGAGGGTAAATCATTTTATATTTATCTTACCATTTCTAATACATCCATTGCCTTTCTACTTTGTTAGAAATGTGAATACAGAGCAAAAATACTTGTATACTACCTTAGCCACACATTGGTTGCCCATGAGACTTGATACACTAAGGTGGAGAAGTATTGTCTAGCACTAGTATTCTCTTTGAAGAAATGAAGACACTAGCTCTTTAGAAGCCAAGTCAACATAATTTGCAAGGAAAACATACTCAAAGCCATAATGATCAACATCTACAAAAGTAGCTGCATAGCTCGATGGAAAGCCATAACTACAAAGTTTGACCTTCATTACATATCTCAATCCTCAACAAAAGGTCAAGTTATAGCTATACAACTCACAGTCTTACCTATTGATGACCAAGAAGTCATAGATCCTAAGCTCCCTAATGAACACATTAACATAGTTAGCCAAGTGCTTGAGGGTTATGAGCTAGTCATGAACTTCTACGAAGCTTCAACTACCCATGGGGCTAGTGCTATTGCCATCATAACATTTCCATCTAGTGAAATCCAACACTTTGCCTATCATTTTGGGTTCTCATGTACCAACAACATAGTAGAAGATGAGGATTTAATTAGAGGAAAAATGGTAGCTCATGAATTAGGAATTAGATGCTTAGCCATCAAAGATGATTCACAATTCATGGTTAACCAAGTAACCAAAGTCCATGCATGTAAAGCTAAGCACTTACAACCTTACTATGATATAGGGAAGTAGTTATTACAATAATTCATAGATTTTGATGTCCAACATATACCCAGAAATGAAAAATGTCATAGCTAATGCAATTGAACCATTAGCTCTCAATGTGATGCCAGATGTGTTTAGCAAGTTTCCCACCTTAACTGTGGACTACGCTACTCCAATCACATAGAACACTAAGGATACCTTTATGGCCATTGTTCATACTACTCATCCTAGGAAGTGGTGTGATGATATCAAATTTTACCTTATGCATGGTGAATCCACACAAGTCTTGAGTATTGCTTAGAAGGATGCCATATGTAAGCAATCAAAGTAGTATGTCATCATAGGAGATAACACATTATGTTAACAATCCTATGATGGCACACTCCTAAACTGCTTAGGTAAAACTAATGCTAGGATAATCCTAGAGGAGGCTCACAAGGGTGCTTATGGAGGAAATATAGGACCTAGATCCATGACCATGAAGATTAGACGATTAGACTACCATTGGCCCCATATGGTAAATGACTTCCTGCAAAAGATTAAGTGATGTGACACATACCAATGATATAGCAACTTGATACATGTATTACCAATTGAGTTACATACAGCCTAGATAACATGGTCATTTCAACAATGGGGGTTGGATATTGTTGGACCTATAATGCCTAAGTCTTCTATAGGACATAACTTTATCATCATTGCAATCGAATACTTTACCAAGTGGATTGAGGTTATTCCCCTAAGAAAGATCACATCTAAACAAGTTTGCAAATTTATCCTAGATAACATTGTAGCTCATTTTGGCATACCCATGATCATAGTTATAGATAATGGACCTTAATTTAGTAGCCAGGAAACCAAGAATTTTTGTCATAGCCTAGGCATTAAGCATTCTTTCTCATCACCTTACTACCCTCAAGCTAATGGACAAGAAGAACTAAGCAACAAGGCCATCATCAACTTACTTAAGAATATGCTCAAAAATAAGAAGAAGAATTGGCATGACTGGATTATCCATGCACTATGGGCATACAGAACAACTTATTGCATGGAAATTGGCATGGCCCTTCATATCCTTATTTATGATTCTAAAGCTATTTTAGCTCTTGAATTGAAGGTGCAATTGCTTCAAGTAGTCTTGAATGACTTCATCAATAACAAGTAGAGCAAGGAGTTGTAGATGGTAGCCCTACATTCAATGGAAGAGTGACATATGTAAGTAATCACTCACATCAAGTACTATCAAGATAGGTGGAAGAGATAACATCACCATGACTTGACCATGTGGAAGATCAAGGAGGGGAACCTAGTTCTCAAGGTCATCCATGAGGATGTAGGAAAATTATCAGCTAACTGGGAAGGACCTTTCCTTATCACTAGAGCTTATGAAAATGGAGCATTCAAAACTATTGACATGAATGGAAATGAGCTGGCCAATCCAATGAATCATTCTTATCTAAATCCATACTACATGTAGCCAACAGATCATTGACAAGAGATCCTACTTTCAAATGATCTTCTACAACCTTAAACTGGTAACATGGCCTATGAGGGCCTTAAACAAGTACCATGGCCCACCATGGCCTTAAACTAGTGACCTTGGTGACCTAGATAGCTTGATTCTCATGTGGCATATATGCATTATATCATTATAATATGCAGTGATGTTATGTATTCTTTGTTGGTACCTCTTAGGTTAATCCTTCAAACACCCACAAAGAGGGGTCATTGAAACACTGCAAAATTTTGCATGTTATAACCAATCTTCATCTTGTAGCTTTCACCTTATGAAACTTGAGGTAAAATTTCATTGTAAATGTGAAAATTGTAATCCATAAAGGGAAATTTCACATACTTTATACTTTTGGGGTTGAAAAATGCCTCATAAGTAGTCAAAGCCTTATCCCCCAAGTGAAAAAAGTTAGCTAGTGTCTATATTTGGGCTTGGGAGGTCAAAATGCCTTTTGGAATGCCAAAAGGTCAATTTTATGAGGGCTATACATTTTTCTATGATGGAAACACATGCAAGGGAGTATATCTCACCTACCCCTAGCATGGAAGGATGGGGGTTTTAGAAACTTTCCTTCTGTAATGATCAAAAATGTTAGTGGTTGAAATCATAAAGGGATCAACAAATCATAGACTTAACCCACCTTCATGTGAGGGCCTTGTTGGAAATGGAGGCAAAGTGCCCTAAATGGTCTTGTCGATCGACTAGGAACTTTGTCGATTGCAACTAGGGTAGTGGGTATAACTAGGGGATGGCATGGTTAGCCAAAATGTAAATGTAAACAATACATAGTATAGCATGATGACACGTGAAAGAGTGCAAAAAGATGCAAGAAAAAGCTAGAAATTGGAGAGAGAAATGGAACACCACCTCAAATAGGAGTGTAGTTAACTTCAAAAGGGTCTTAGAAGGTACATAGTGTATACCAAGCATAGTGGAAGCATAGTCACAATCTTGGTAGTGTCAGGCCATGAAGTGTGGCACTTGTTGTGATGAACCATGTCCACTAGGTTGGTCGCTACAGTGTACTATGCGATGTTCTATATGGCTGAAATAGGTCCATGGTGGGGGATGATGTGCAACTTTGCCTTTCTACTAGTGTGGTGTGCTCTAGGTCTCGTTCACCCACAAAGCTAAGTGCTATGATGTCAAAATGCCAAATTCCAAGTGCTTAAAAATGCTCACATCCAAGGAATGCAAACAACTTGGGAATGCCAATAGTTAGGGAATGCCAATGCCAAAAGTTAGGGAATGCCAACCATTAGTGAATGCTAATCATCAAGGAATTCCAATAGTTAGGGAATGCCAACCCTCAGGGAATGCCAATAGTCAAGGAATGCTAGCCATTTGAGAATGCCAACCACTTGGGAATGCCAATCATCGGGGAATGTCAACTACTTGGGAATGCCAATCATTAAAATTTTAGGGATCCAAGGGTATTTACAACTCTATGGTTAGTGCAAAACATAGATTATGTGCCACATGGTAGTGTGGTAGGTGGGACTACAAGAAAAATTTAGAAACTTTTCTAAGTTTGGAGATGACCAAAAAAATTTCTAACTCTAGTTGTTATGCTTGCTATGCTCTAGAGCATAGGTATAATTTGGGACAAATGGGAACCATAGGAGAAATGAAAATTGTTGATCTTGCTTGTCAAATGAGTGCTAGAGCCAGGGTGAAGGATGATGCTAAGCTCTGGAGGCTTTTAGAGGCTATTGGAGACTTCTCTACAATGCTATGCTAGCTACCCTCTAGAGCGTAACCCAACACTTAGACAAATTTTGAGTTTGACATCTAGCACTAGCAATGCTTGCTACACTTTAGAGTGTGACAAGGATACTTAGAAAAAATTTGGGACAAATTCATTCTTCTTGCATGCTATGTTGGCTGTGCTCGGGAGCGTAGCACCAACACATAGAAGAATTTGCTAAGTTTTGACACTTAGACAAATTTGCAGTTGAAATGCTAAAGCCTAAAATTAGTAGTGTTTCAGTGGCTCCTCTTTGTTGATGTTTGGAGGAGTGGCCTAAGAGATGTTGATAAAGAATTGCAAAACACCACAGTAGACATGGCACCAACATCACTCATCAGTATTAGATCAAGTGTCATTCCACCATGTTCAATAGTTCTATGGATAAGGGTATGGTGGGGCAAGTGGTGTATGCAATGTGCTATAGAGATGAAATGTAAGTAGAGGAAATAAAATGCAAACAGTATATCCTAATGCAAGATGTGAAGTTAGCATGATTGATAGTGACCATGGCATGAAGTGGCTTACCCCTACAACATTGACCTCTCATTGAAGTGCTTATGAGAGAGTCAAAGTCGATCCAAGGTTGGGCCAATTGTGAAACTACAACATTATCAATTTACTTAGGGATGTGGATTTTTCCATTCTTCTTTTCTATTTCTTTTTTTTTGTTTATTTTTTAACATTTTTTTATTTCTTCTTCTTTTTTTTCTTTTTTTGTTGTGAGGTGAACCTCCATTGAGTTCAACTTACTACTAAATGCTAGTTGCAAGTTTTCCATCAAGTAGATGGGCTTTGTTTTGATGTGACCACATCACATCTATAGGATAGGTGTTTCCTCCCAGGGATGAGTTGCATTACATCTGTTTGGGCTTTGACTAACCAACATAGGCTCCTCATGGGATGAGTTTCATTATGTCCACCATGGATTTTATGATTGACATGAAGAGAATGCCATACACATCATAGTGCATATGCATTGAGGGATGTGCAATCATGAGTATGCGATGGATGAGAGGATATTGGGATGAAGGAGTGGATGTGTGTAGGTTGTAACAAGGTGAGGTGGATGTGCACTCTTGAGTGGCTTAACTATTCTAATCATGCATATCAGAGCGATGTGGTGACTTGCTGCTGTAATGAGATGCATCTTTGCATGATCTCCTCCAAGGCTTCATCCTAAAAACACAACTCTAAGAAGACAAGAAACCACACAACATGAGACGCAAGTGCAAATTCCAGATGTGAAGATGCTACAAGCACTGAATGCAAAGATGCTACAAATGCGTGAAATGTTATGCTAGTTGTGAGTGCTCAAGAAGCAGTGAAAGTGCTAGGGCAATGATGTTGCAAGTGCTCCATAGGCCACACTAATGGTAGGTGCTCTAAAAGATTAGTGGAATGAAGGAGGGGGGGGGGGGGGGGGGGGGGGGAGGTGATGATGCTGTGAGTGCCCAAATGGTTTCACCAATGGCAAGTTCTTGAATAGATCAACAACATGCCAGTTTGAAGTCCTGCTAATTTATGAACCTAGTTTAAGGTCCTGGTAGACTATGATGTGCTAGTTTATAGTCCTAGCAGACTACTGGGTGCTAGTTTAATGTTGTAGTAGATGGTGGATGTTGTGCCCATTTAGTATCATCACCCAAGGATGATCTATGCTAGTTTATAGTCATAGTGGACTACTTGTGCCAATTTTTTGTGTCATGACAGATGAGTGCTTACCTTACTTGTGTGAGGTGCGATGGTGCATGTGTAGTCATGTTATGTTCTTGTAAGATCCTACAAAAATCAACTAGAAAAACAACATCAAGTAGCACCTATTGTAAACAAAGTCAAAATTCATGAGTGAAAGTAAAGCAATGCAAAAAGAAATAGTTTTAGGCTGTTCTAAGCCATGGGCTAGTTTAAGGCCTTTTCGAGCCATCGAGTGTTGCTAGTTTTGGGCCATTTTGGGCCATTAGTAGTTTAAGGTCATTTTAGGCCACATACTTTTTGTAGTTTTAGTTTTATGATTTTTATGTGTTTATGATGTTTTTCAAATGCAATGCGTAAGCTAACTAGATGGATGTGTAAACAAAGTAGAAATGCATAAACAAAATGAAGTAGTGTGTAAACTAGGAAAGAAAGTGAAATGTAAATGCATGAACAAATGCAACGTAAGAAAAAACCAAAAATGCATGGCCCATGAAAGTAAGGGGTAAGTAGGCACTTAGTGCAATTTTGGCCAAGGGAAAGTCTTGGTCACGTAGTTACTTCCTAATAGGGCATGGATTAGGAGGCACATAAGGCTTAGGATCCTCTAGGAGGTTGTTAGCTTCAACCACTTGTTCATCCTCTTGCATTGCCATTAGGTAGGCCTACCTAGGTTGCTAGTGGGTTTGGCCCTCAAAGGAGGAGAGGCTGATACATTGCCCACTATTAGGCTTTAGGTAGTTGAGGGGCCATCACATTGTTGCACCCTTATGATAAATGGTGATTTAGGAGTTGTTGTAGAGCCAAATTGTTGTGGCACCTTGATGACAAAAAGTTGCTTAGTGGTTGTTGCTATTGTGTTATGCCAGTTTAATGTCTTATCATATGGTTGCTATGGGACATTGACCACAAAGGATATTATGGGTGCTCAAGGTGGCACTTTGATATCAAAGGGAGGCCTCTTTCTTATGGAAGTTGAGGGGATCCTTGCCTTGTTGGGAGTCATGCAAATCACAAAAGGTTGTTACATAGGTTTAGACTTTCCACCTATGCTGATAGAGTTTATGACATAGGGATCATCATCCACATTAGATTGACTCATTGCATTGAGCACTAGTTGGTCCCATTATATCATTTTTTGTAGGTCTTCCTACAAATCACAACAACTATCTATACTATGACTAAACAGTTGGTGGTAATGATAGTATTGATCTAGTTGTAAATGTTGTGGAACTAGGGGTTCATTTGGTACTACTGAGGTAGGGTTCCTCAGTAGTTCATAGTACCTATCATGTCATTGGCAGGCAATTATTGATACTCATTTATGTTCGATTTGCCCAACTTTCAAGAGTTTCTCTAGTAGTTTAGAGGGTTCCATTAGTAGTGGTGTATACTTTCAGTGATCATTGTGCTCAAAGTTGGGCCTTGGGATGACCCCTACTAATGTAGGTAAGTTGGTGCCAGAGTTGGTGACTTTGTGAGCTAGGGCCTTGGGTTGCTTAGCTATTGATCCCTAGTTGGTTGCTTTTGTGCTTGTGGCCACTATTTCCACTGTTGNGCCCTAGTTGGTTTCTTTTGTGCTTGTGGCCACTATTTCCACTGTTGCATTTTTCTTGCATGCATGTTGATTTCTGTAGGCCACATAGGCCAAGTCATTGTTAGCTTGTGCTACCTCCTCTATGCCCTTCATTTGGGAAAAAGCTTGGCTAAGAGGACTTTGGGACCAAGTAATACAATTTGGACTTGATGAAGTGATTCATTGCATCCTTGAAGATGACCAAGAGGTGCATATCTACTAGGGATTCATGCATTTTACTCAATGTGATATGCTAGTGTTGGAGGAATTTTGGCACAAGCTCTAGGGATCCTTGCTTGACTTGCATGAGTTGGTCAAGGGTTGCTTTAGGCTTTACATTGTACCTGAAGCATGTCACAAACTAGCTTATGAGATCCTCCAAAGAAGAGATTGAGGCCTTGGGTAGTGTGTGATACTAGTCTAAGGCCTTACCAGTGAGTGACATGGGGAACATGCACATGATGACATGTGGCCAAGCTTGAAGCAACATGCACTTGGATTGAAATGTAATCAAGTATGCATTGGGGTCCCCTTCACCATTGTACTTGATGACTTGAGGTAATGAGACACCAGCTAGGAGAGTTAGGGTTAGGATCATAGGACTTATGGGATCATCTCGATAGAAGTTCACCACCTTGATGGTGTCAGAGGAGGTAGCCTTGAGTCAATTGATCTCCTTCATCAAGCTTTGGATTAGCTGGAATGCCTAATCCAAGCTTCAAGATGTGCCAACTAGTTGCATTAGCTAGGCTTGTGTTGGTTGCATGGCATTGGGTTAGATTGTTGGTTGCAAAGTTTGCTAGTTTAACATCATAACATATGGTTATTGCTAGTTTAATGTCATAGAAAATGGGTTTAGTTGATATATTGGCTAAGTGATGGGTGCAATGATAAGGGAAAACAACACATGAGTGGGTTGGATGGATGCCCTAAGCACTAATGAGACAAACAAGACATAGGATGCCTAAGTCATCTAGGGTTGGGAGGTGGCCATGTGTGAGCATAGGGTTGGGAAAATGTAGCAGTTGCACTTGCAAGGAAGGTTGAATTGGCATGGTCACCATCTTAGAGAGGACAGGTGGACCAAACCAAGGAGGGGTAGTACTAGGGAGTAGTTGTTGGAAGATAGTGTAGAGGGGGCTCTCACATTTGGAACAGGCCTCAAACTCATCTTCTTTCTCTTACGAGGCCTCCTCGTAGGTTGTTCCTACATCATGCTTTTTTGAACGAATGATTTAGGAAAACAAATGGTGGTAGGACTCCATGAGTGGAATTATGTCAAACAAGGTATGGTTGTACTTTCATCCATCCTGATGGACTTCATAATCTTATTTTTCCTCTAGGTTGAGGTGATCCACTAGTAATCCTGCTTGGATTTTGGCATCAAAAAAATTGTATTATTCATGGCTTAATGTGGCATGCTTTGGGTGGATCCTAGTGTCAAATGTATTAGACACTAACATGGAAGGTTCATCTAGATTCATGTTCACAAATCAAGTTGTGAGAGTTACTGTTTGCAAAAAAAAGAATAAAAAAATGGCTAACTCTAAAAATCACAGAAAAATGACTAAGTCTATTAGTAGTAGAAAAATAGCTAAAAATGTAGAAAAATGGCTAAGTATGGAAACTTAAAAAAATTCACTAAGTGTAAAACTACAGAAAATTGAACTAAGTATAAAAATGTAGAGAAAATGCTAAGTATTGAAATGCAAGAAAAAATGTTAATTGTGAAAGCTGTTGAAAATGGCTAACTTTGGTGCTATGCTTGCTACACTAAAGGTTTCTACACTCTGAGAACTTGTTATGATTTTTTGAACATCCATAGTTTTAAATGCAATGGATACATTTAGAATTTCATCTTACAGGGTTCTAGGGGAATTGATGACTAGGACCAATCTACACTGACCGATGGTGGAGAGAGCACGTGAGATAATAATCAGAAAATGCAAAAGGAAATGGCAAGCCCTCCTTCTAGCACCAAAAAACTGTAACAACCAAAAACATTAGTGGCTAGAATCATCAGGGGGTTAACGGACATACAACATTAACCCTGCCTCCATGCAAGTGCCTTGTTGGAAATGAAAGCAAAGCACCCTAAATAGTCTTATCGATTGAATAGGGACTTTGCTAGTTGCAACTAGGGAAATGGGTACAACTAGGGGGTGGCATGGTTAGCCAAAATGCAAATGCAAACAATACATAGTACAATGTGATGATGCATGAAAAAGTGTGGAAAGATGCAAGAAAAATG
Source organism: Gnetum montanum (assembly GCA_015680685.1). Lineage (NCBI taxonomy): Eukaryota > Viridiplantae > Streptophyta > Gnetopsida > Gnetales > Gnetaceae > Gnetum > Gnetum montanum. Next base: position 56,974 of record MNCI01019568.1, read on the forward strand.
CAAGAACATGCTAGAAATAGGAGAGAGAAATGGAACACTACCTCAAATGAGAGTGTCGTTAACTCCAAAAGGATCTTAGAAGGTACACAATATACAACAGGTGTAGTAGAAGCACAGTCATAGTCTTAGTGGTGTTAGGTCATCAAGTCTGGAACTTGCTATGATGAACCATGCCTACCAAGTTCGTTGTTACAGTGTAGCATGTGGTGTTTTGTAGGGTTACAATGGGGCTACAGTGGGGCATGATGTGAAACTATGCCTCTTTGATGGTGTTGTGTGCTCTGATTCTCATTTGCACATGGAGCTAAGTGCTAAGATGTCAAAATGCCAAATACCAATTGCTTAAAAATGCTCATGTCCAAGGGATGCCAACCACCTAGGAATGCCAACTTTTGGGGAATGCCATCCATCGGGGAATGCCAACAGTTGAGGAATGCCAATAGTCAGGGAATGCCAACAATCAGGAAATGCCAATAATCGGGGAATGTCAACTGTCAAGGAATGCCAACCATTTGAGAATGCCAACCTAGGAATGCCAACTACCTAGGAATGCTAGTCATCATGGAATGCCAACCACCTGGGAATGCCAACCTTTAAAATGTTGGGGATCTAGGAGTATTTATAGCACTAAGTTACTGCAAAACATAGATTGGGTGCCATGTGGCAATGCGGTATGTGGGACTATGAGAAAATTTTAGAAAATTTTCTAACTATAGAGGTGACCAAAAAATTTTCTAACTCTAGTGCTATGCTCTAGAGCATAGGTATAATTTGGGACAAATAGGAAGTGCAAGAGAAATGCAAATTACTAATCCTGCTTGCCGAAGGCGTGCTGGAGCCAACGTGAAGGTTGATGCTAAGCCCTAAAGGCTTTTAGAGGCTTTTGGAGGCTTCTTTGTAGTGCTACATTAGCTACACTCTATCGTGTAACCAAATACTTAGAAAATTTTTGAATTTGATGTCTAACACTGGAAATTTTCTCCAACCCCCCTCAATGTAAAAGTTTCTCCCCCAATGTGGATGCTTCATTCCCAGTGTGGAAGCCACAAAAGCAAAAATTCATTTATTCATGCAGTTCAATGTTGACCAACCACTTTAACAAGCATGGTGAAGAGCTCAGTCTAGAAGATTCATCTCCAATGTGGAAGGTGTGCCCTAGTTACTATTTATAGTAAATAGAATGGAATTAAGGTGAAGCACTTACTATGTATAGTAACCCCTCAAATTTGGGCACCCATCTCAACTAAATTTCCAGCAAATTTGCAATCATTTTCAACCAATCTTGTAGCCATATCATAGCCAGTTTACAATCAAATCATGACCAATTTGTAGCCCCATTCATGGCCCAAATATCCTATAAAAGCTAGCCTCCAACAACATTTATAAGTTTAACAATTTTTGAAAAAGTTTAGCATTTTTAACAAAATTTAACACTTACATCATTTAGAAATTTCAAGTAATTTGCATACACACAATTCTACACTTGGGAAATATTCAAGCACATAAGAGCTCTTGCAACTTTTCATACTTGCATTCTTTTGAATCCTAGCATGGAATCATTATGTCCTTTAGATTTCATGGATTTTTGGTCTCAACATTACACTTCGAGGATTTCAAACCCTAGCACAAAGCAACTTGGCATCCAAATTTTCTACCTTTCTCACCCCTAGTAGTGACCCAACTAGTAGATTTGAGGTTGCAATAGTGAAGGAAGGTTTGATAGCATCAGGAGTGTCTTAGCACATGGATCATGGAGAAGATCACATCAACTTCAACAAACTTTGAATTCCTGCACAAGTAAACCCCCTTTTGCTCATCCAAGCATCATTTTTAGACATTTCTTTAACTTATTCTTTATTATTTCTCAATAAAGTTTTAAGTTTTAAATTTTTTGTTCAAAAAGGAGATTTATTATTTGTGCATTATTTGGATCTATTTATATTACCATGTTTCACATCTTATAAGTCTCTAGTTGATCTGTTGAACTAGCCAGGATACCTTGAATCCCATTTTTATCATGGAGGCCCTAGGGATTCAAGGTTGGATAACTGCTTGCACTAAGGATTCTTAGTTTTCTTCCAACAATCAAGGCTTTTAGTCACAACAACCATCTTTTGTTTAGACCTTTGGTTTCAATTGTTCAAAAACTTGTGTGCTTCCAAAGTTATGCTTATTAGTCATGAGGGCTAGGGATGTTCACTTTGAAATTTTTCTAATATCTTATTTTTAAACATCATGGTAACTAGTAGTAATTGATCAAAATAATGTGAACATCTTGATGATTTTAATTACCTCATAGCCTTGGGCATAGTATGTTGTCATCACCTTGTGCTTAAATACAAACTAAGGGATTTGAAAAGGGTTAAATATTAAGGAATATTTACCAAGACTAATGTTGATCCTTTGATGACTTTAGATGATTTTAAAAGAAAACCCTAAAGAAGAAGGTCTTTTTCCAGGCATGAAAATGAAGCCAAAAGAGGGACAATACAGGATATGCACATGGACAAATCATAGCACATACAAGATAGTAGCTCAAGCATTACATCTTTGCTAGATCCATGGGATGATTAAAATAAATTTTAGTCCATCCTTCAAGAATTTTGTACATAAACAAAGAAGTTTCAACATAGCAATCAAGGTTGAAAGTATGCCATCGCTAGTGACAACAAGAAGACTCATCTTCAGTGAATTTTTGAAGACCTCTACAAATTTTGAAATCTTCAATGTCTATTTAGTCTTTTTGTTACTTTGTCATTTTTTATGCATCCACTTGAATAAATTTTATAATGTAGCACTTAGAGTTAGTTACCAATTAGTTTCAGTTAATAATCCCATACATTTTCAATATTTTGTAAGGGACTTGTTCTTCCTTTTATTCTCTCGAGAATGAATTTTCATTCAGTCATGGGGGCATGATGAAGTGTATTTTGTCTAGATCCAATATATATTATACTGGGACCAGAGAAGTAATGTTGGATATCTGATATTGTAGGATGCATGCTGGCCTATAAATATAACACTTGGACACATAGTTTGGGCATTCTTTTTCCAATAGAGTTGTCAAACTTTCTCAATTTTATTCTGTAGTCTTAAAGAATAGTTAGTGAGTGCCCATAGTCTAGATTTGAGTTAGTTGTATGACATCTTATTCAAGTGGAAATGTATTTGGACACATTTCATGAATGGTAATAAAATTAAGATTGATTCTTATTCATTACAAAACTTTGACTTAGATTAGATTTACTTTCCATGCAATTTATTTTTCATGTACTTAGTTAATATTTATGTTTCCATGCATATTAATGAATTAGTGGAATCAACACAACTAGTTTTGAGAATAAACACATATTCACTTAGTAATCCTAGTAGTGTTATTGCTTGGTTGGCCCAATAGCATAGCACTAGGTAATTCCAGTAGTGGATATGTGGATTCAGGACATGTATAGCAAGCTAGGAATGAACACTCGTCACTTGTAGGCTGATTTAGACTTTACTTTTCATTATTAATTAGTTTAAATAATTGGTTTCTTTATTATCATTAGGAGTAGCATAAGGCTAAAACAACATCAAGAATCATATGACTCACTTTGGACTAAACCATACATGACAAAGCTACCACTAGTCCAAGTGGAAAGATAGTTAATTGTAATCAAGGCATAATGATCTAGATGTCACAACTAGTTCCATCCATGAAATTGGACCAAATCATATCTGAACACTTATGATTTATATGGTTTAATGTAGTTGGTACTTTTTGTTCATCACTGTAACTTAGAATAAGATTCCATCCAGAGTCATACATGCAAGAATGACCTACTACTAAATAATTGCATGGAGGAATAGGAACATCCTCCTCATTGTCAAGGATAGGAGGAGTAGTGACCTCCTGAAATACCTATCCATCAGAGATAGGAGGAATCCTTGATTCATCCAAACTCTTACACAAGTAAGAGAGGTTCCTTCCAACCTTCCCAATGGCTCAAGAAATGGGCTAAAAAGAGCCTCTTCAGAGAACAACTAATCTAAGCACTAAAGGATGTTGACTATAACGATGGAAAACATCGGCAGCTGGAAAATACCAAACAAAATCCTGCGTACACAGTTTTAACAATGGATCCGTGTGAGGGCTATGCTGAAAAAATGAATCCGCGGTGCCCTGAACGGTCTTGTTGATCAGACAGGGACTTACTAGTCAGTAAACCAATGGAGATAATGAATATCTCGTGGAACGATCTGATTTGAGGAATCGCAAAATGAGGGGAAAAAACAACGTAGATGAATTGTAACGATGATAACGCTAAACATGATAAGAGGAGGCTAATACAAGAGAAACACTTAGTCTCAAGATCTACGCTTTGACTTGAAAGATGTATATTATGTATATCACGTTACACTGGGGAGACCCCGATTACTTGATGTAAAGCAAGTACAAAACAACAAGAAAACTGTCCAAACGGAAATTCGGTCTACCTCGTGGGCCAAAGCTGGGATGCAAGGAAGGTCAAGCTCTAACATCTATCGATCAACTATTTCTGACCAATAGAGCCTTCGAACCGTGCAAGATGATCCCACGATCTTGGATCTGCTTCTTTCACCTTAGGTAGTTTCCGTTTAGGATGGCCAATGGTCGCTGATGGAGAAAGCTGTGTCTTCCCCAAGAATGATTATTCTTGTTGTCGATGCTCAAAGCGAACTGTGCTCTCTTCTGCTGGAAGGTGATGCTGTTGATAATTGCCAAAGTACTGCCCTCTCTATCTCTGCTCAAAGTGATAAGTGCTCCTATGCTTAGAAAAATGTCCTTGCCTCCTTGATTTTTCCCCTTTTTTTGTGTCTTTTTCAACTGGGGTATTTATAGGCTGCGACGTCCTGTGGAAAAGGCACAACCCTGATGATGTGTGTCCCGAATGTTTTGGGTACTGTTGGCTTGACCATTTTTGTGTCAAACTTCATGACTATGCACAATACACTTATTTTCGTATTGTGCGTGTAAAGAATAGATGCGCGTCGAGCATGTTTCAACTGTCTTTGGGTTATATTACGCTCATTCACACTACGTTGCATGCACGAGCGTAACATAACATGGAAACAATGGATTCAAGCTGTTTTACACTTGCTTAGGCAGCCGCGCGTAATGAAGCATAAACGATGTCTAGGTTGGCGACGCAACATGCTGTGATACACTACGTTGCGTGATGAGCGTATGATGAGCAATCCACACACCAAGAGAAAAGGGTTAATCTGTTGCACTTTCTTAGACTTTTCCTTTGACCGTTTTGGAGCTCATTACGCTGTCGTGCGTAACAGAGCATAAACCTGGCCTTGAACAAAAGACTTAGCAAAATATACGAGAAGTCGCATATTACGCTGCTTAAGCCTCTCCCCATGCCGAAGTAACTAGCCTTTTGATGCCAGACTATGTTTAAACAGAATCACGCTAAGTGCTATTATGCTGTGTCACGTGATATAGCGTAAACAGAGAAAGCATAGAAAGATTAGGAATCTGCACTCCCTTCTGGAATTCTAACATGCGCCCTTGCCTGAATTGCAAATCTTTACTTGAGGCCGACTCGCAATTTTCACGGTGTTTCATTAACTACTCAACTAAAGTGATGCTTCCTTATTTTGTTACGAAGGTCTTGTGTTCGGTCCTACTTCAACTACATGGGAAGTACTCCTCTTGTCCACATACTCACTAAGACTCCTCTTGTCTTTTAGCAAAGGCAACTCTAGTATAGGTACACCCCTCTGGTGAATTAGCAAGCTAATGAGGTAGGGGTATCCAGGGATTCTCTCCTTGGCATAGAGGCTTAGAATGTCTCGGCAAAGAGTGTGCCCTAGATCCAATGGTAAACTTGTAAGTAGATAATATACAAAGCCCTAGGATGGTAACAAATAACTATAGCTACCTCCTTTCATCATGTTGTTATACAAAATAATGAGTGATAAGGTGAAGGCATTAGGAGTCATCTTGCTTCTCTTAATATGATCCCTATCAAATGACATATCTCTCCCAAATAAAACATCACAACATTCATCATGTCCTATAGGCATTATACCATTTGTATAAATATCATGCATAAACTTAATGGTAACCTAGAATACATCATAACTAGATATGTTTAGAATTTCATTCATGATTTGGGAAGAGACTTCAACAAAAATCCCACCATCAATTGATGTAAATGCCCCAAAAATAGCATCAAAAATAACAATATTATAGTAAAATTCCCTAATTAAACTTCAAGGAAAAGAAAATTCATGGAAATTAAGGTAGTCCACTTCAAAAGCTTGAAGTAATCTAATAGATCTTGCTATCTATGAAGTGGAAAAGCAAGAGAATGCTCATAAACAATTGTAATGGTTCTAGTTGCTTCAAACTTGTGCTAGTTCAAAACTAAGACATGTGGGAAGGTAGTGTACTACTGGAACTACCTCTTGAACATTTCTTGGGTGGCACCATGGATGTTACAACCTTCTTTTGGGCCATCTCTAGTAGAAATCACTGCAAATGGTAGAGCCTTCATCATCTTTGTGGGGTACATCTGAAGAAACACAACAAAAATGGAGGTTTTTTCTTTTATAGAAATGAAAAAAAAGGATTTTGAAAGATAAACAAGATGTATTTTTCAACAAGAAGATGTCTTTCTCACCTATTTAAGTTATAGAAGACATCTTTCCTGCAATGATTAAAATATTATAGAGACATCTTTATTGGATTGAAGACATCTTTACAAAGATGTCTTTCACTTTTGAAAGATGTCCTTCGTAAAAAATAGGGTTAGGTTTGAAAAGGCTTCCAAAGATCTATTGTCTTGATAAGAGCTTGAAACCAAGAAAGGAAACTTACCTCTACCTATCTATCATATTATCAAAAGGGGATGAAGCTTAGAGAGCTAGAGAATGAGTTTCCTCTTTTGAGAATTCTCCTCTCAACCTAACTTCTCCAATGTTCAAGGCATGAATTTCTCTTATGAATATTTTAGTGAAAGTGTCTTGATGTCATTGGTTTTATTGTTTATTTCTCCATTTCTCTTTACATCTTTGGTCATCTAATCTCCTCTATGATCATGCATAAAAATCTTTCTTAGTGCACTTTGATAAAACTAAGGATTTTTGTGATATTACTAGGTATTTAGATGATAGAACTTTAAGTTGCACTCCCATTGTTTATTCCCAAACTCATTGCAATAATAACATCTAACCCTTCTATTGTACATAGATTGAGTAGAATGAGAATGATCAAACCTTTTATGGGTTGTTTAATGGCTAGAATATTCTTTTGAGATTGTACCCCTTTTTGGTGATTCCTTTAGATGGGATGATGGCTATGCAGGCTCTTCTTTTTGGGAATAGCATTCATGTTCACTTGTATCTTGTGTACTTCTCCTTCCTAGTATCATTCAAAGGAACTCCTTTCCCTTTGTCAATCTTTCATTTATTAGTTTAACATCTGCAATTTCCTCTTTGGCTTATTCTAAAAAATGAGGTTAGTTTCTCATTCTAAACCCTTAGGTCTGAGAGTTATTTATCAAGATCATAAATAGTCACATTTAATAAGGATATCTCATGATCTTTATACTTAACCTATTTATTTAACTTAGTGCAAAGATTTTGAAACTTTAAAAGTTCTTTACACAATAAATCAAACCTCTCATCATCATTTAGTTCATCATCTAGTGAATCACTATCAATGAGGATCATGTAGATGATTTGAGAATTTTTTACATCTTCCTCCACTTCCTCTTCACTCTACTTTCCATCATCCCAACTTGTATAGAAGTTGGTCTTCTTTACTTCTTTAGTGGATTTGTTCTTGAATTGCATCCTAAAGCTACTATGGCATTCAAAGGCCATATGGCCTCTTCCACCACACATCCAACATTCTATAGAAGAGAAATCTACATTAGAATTTAAGAGATTATTACCTCTATCTTTGGGATGATTGAAACTTTGCTGATATGTTCCTTTATTTCTTCTAGTGATTAGTCATTGTAGCTTCCTAGTGAGAAAGGAAATTTTATCTTCATTATCCTCATCATGCTTATTGAGTTCCTTCACTTATGTGATTCATTTCATAAGTGATGAGAGCACTTTGAAGTTCCTCAAATTTTAGAGTTGAGAAATCTTTGATTTCCTCAATGGCTATGACCTTTGTTCTAAACTCTGGTTGTAGAGTTTTGATCATTTTCATGATGACATCACTTTTGGGCAGATCCTTTCTTGTTCCTTTAACTGCTACAATAAGAACATTATCTCAAGAGAAATAATCTTTTTTTTATCACCTTGTCTCATTTTGAGTATATTGTATTCACTTTGCAAAACCAATAATCTTTATTGCTTAACAATAAATGTACCTTCATAAGTAGCCTCTAAAGTTTGCAAAATTTCTTTGGTCATTTTACATCCTACTACTCTATTAAATTCAAATTTATTTAATGCACAATATAAATAACTTTTTTCTTTTAAATCAAACATGAACTTATTATTTTCCTCTTGAGACCATTTGTTGTAAAGCTTGATGATTTTGATGGAGTTATCAACAAGTAAAGCGTAACCTTCAAGGATTGACTCCCACACTTCAAATTCCATGAACTCAAAGAATCCTTACATCCTGGCTTTCTAGTAGGTAAAATTGAGTCCATCAAACATGGATGGTTTTATGTAAAATGTCCCCTCCATTGTTAACTTTTCAAGTTGATGATGAAAGAGAAGAGTACCAGGCTTCGATACCACTTTTGGATCATTCAACTTAGAAAGGAGGGGATGAATAAGTTTTTCAAATCCCCCCCTTGTAATACATAAGAACACATACTAAATGTAACATGGTTATCCAACTTGAGTAGTCCAAACTCAAAGGGTAGATCACTAGAAAACCTTTGAATTTTATTTCTTTCAAAATGTGATTGAAGGATCCACACCCTATACAATCTTCAAGCCTTACACCAGAGTGTTGTGCTGCAACACTAGTCACTTAATCCCATAAGGTTTCGTTAGGCTTAGAATGCGGTTTCTAGGCTTCCACAACCTTTACAATTATGAGATCTACTTCGAAGTCTTGAACTATAGCACCAACAACTCAATCCTGTAAGATCCTAACAAGCTAAAGTAAGATGCCTTCCTGTAAGAAGCACATCAATCCCACAGGGCAACAAGGGAAAACAATTACAAGGGATGCATGCAACTTGGATTGTTAATCCTTGTACATTGAACTATAGCACACTTTACAATGAGGAAATAATGATACAATGAAGAGCAACAAAGATTACAATGATTCTCAATATGATTATACAATGATTAGACATAAGCTTTCACATTTCCCAATGCATATGATGTCTTCTTATAGCTTCCATGTTTCTAAATCCATCATGGAACTCATTCAATGGCTAAGCTATAGTCACTAATGATCATGGAAGACATCTTCTTCATGCGTGAGACATCTTTTTTTCTTTGCCTTTAATTTTAGCAAGACATCTTTGTCTAGGAAAGACATCTTTTTGAAACCTTCATTCTAGGAGACATCTTTTTCTAATAAAAGATGTATTTCTAGAACTTGACTTCATTCTATAAACACATCTTTTCCTAATGGAAGATGCCTCTACCTAATGAAAGATGTCTACTATTTCTTGAAGATTTCTTTGCTTGTGTTCACTCTAATTCTACCAAGATGTCTTCTATTTCTCAAAGATGTATTTCTTCATCTTCCTTTACATGATGAATTCTTCATTGCTTATCCAAAAGCTTGTACACTTTAAGTCTTAATCCAAGTTCTTGTCTTGCAAGCACAATAATCACACACACATACAAACAACCACGTCTTCCATTTTTCTTAATTTTTTGACATACTAAAACCAATAGGTCCACTACAAGTGGCCTTAACAATGATTGAGGTGCACAAGGCACATGCTAAACAATATCATGATACATGAATATGGAGGATTAAGTTTCAACTTGGCAATAAGGTCATCTACTGGAATCCCATGCATGTACCTCAACATACTAAATTCCAAATGTTATGGGAAGAATATTATGTAATTCATGTAAAATTTTCTTCATGTGTCATGACAATCTACCATCCTTCAAGCCTAGCGAAATGACTCCTAGAAAACATCTAATAAGTAAAAAATTTCTTAGAACCTTTCATAACTAGTGGCTATAAAACCTCAATTCCCACATAAGCATGCTCTATTTTTTGAATCTCCTTCTTTGAACTTAGTCATGATGGAGATGGCCATCCATGCTAACACCCTATGAAGACTAATCCATTTTNCGGAGATGGCCATCCATGCTAACACCCTATGAAGACTAATCCATTTTTCATGCTTTTGTTTTACACCATTTTTCATATATTTTTCATCTTCTTAAATATTTTATTAATTATTTTATAATATTTTCTTTTTCCTTTTTCTTCTATATTTATTTTCATTATTTTATCTTGTTGTACAGGAAATATTTTGATTTAACATTACTACTATTATACTGGAGGTTAAAGAATGCCCAATGAAATGATTCATTTGCTAACTAGTTGAATTGTTTTCTATCTTTGAATTATGGTCTCTATTAACAAGTTGTGAATTTTCTCATAATATTAAGTAGTGAGACCACAACATTTATCCTTTCCATCCATTCTATAGAGGCTTTGTATCTAGAAAGCATGAGGTCCTTCCAATTAAGACTAAAATTAACTAATGACTTTGCTACTTAATAGATTCAAAATGAATCAAGAGGAATAAGGATGGGACTTCAAAGGGACTTGTTGTATTTTATTTCTAATTTCTTTCCTGAGTTTTATGGTCCTTCTCCATTGGTCTCTTACCACTTCTAAAGTTGATCATTAGAGGAACCATGTCTTTGCATGGTGTGGTTTCCATGAAGAAAAATACATAGGAATTCAAAGCACATCTCTTAGATGAAATAATGGACTACAAGCATTGGTTATTGGGTTGGAAAGACATGTTACCCATGCCTAAAGGTACTCCTCTAACTAAGGCCCTTTCTATCTTCTTCTCCTAGAGTGGTGGTTGTCCTTAGAGAATTGTCATGGAATCTTGATGATCAAATAGTTAAGATATGGTAATGTGAAGCCACTAAAAGTGGATGAATTTCATCTTTATTGAGGATGGGATGGTATCAAATCATCTTAATCACACACTTCACAAGGACTTCATGTAACCAAGATAAGAATCTCTTACCATTTTCTCTCTCTACCATCATTCATGGCTCATGACACATCAACACATTACCTAAGATCATGATTGTTTAGCATAATTTTTATGTGGATTCAATAATCCTATGACATTTTCTCCATTAGGTATTAGTTTTAACTTGAATTGATCATTAATCATCCTTGGTTCCTATGGACACGTTGAAATGAGGGCATGCAAGGACATCATGGGTATACTCCTACTCTAGGAAGGACCTAGTTGCATTCCATTTAGTGTCTCTTAAGCTAAAATTCCTATTCGATGGCCACCTGCATGATTGATCTCATCCACTTCCATTGAAACATCTACATTTGCTTACGTTTGGCATATTGAATTCATTCAAATTCACTTAAACTCCCTTTTCCAAGATAACATTATCCTCTTTCATGTTCTTGCCACCATTTTATATTTTTCTAGCTTCCATTAGGCCCTCATTTCATCCCCAAACTCATCCAAAATTCCTCAATTCTAAATGTAAAAGTTGGTTATGAATAATTGCATCAATGTAGCCTCATCGAGATAGTGAAATGAGTTGATGCAATCCTATCAATGCATTCCCATTAACATAGTACACAAATAGTATATGTATATGTGTGTGTGCGCGCACGCGTGTGCACGCGCCCAACACTTAGTCATTTTTGCATCATTTTTCCAACAAGCAAGAGGAGTTTTTGTCATTTTTCTAAGTCCAAGAACCTTCTAAGAGCCATAACTTTAATACCATTCATCCATTTCCATCCATTTTTAAATTCTTAAGCTACTAGAGGTAAACTTTACATCATGGGGAACATAAACATTTGGTTTTTTTTTTGTAGAAATTTTTTTGAAGTTTTTCTAACTTTCCATGATTAACCTATTAAAATAATATTAAAAATCATCTATCATAAAGGGTTAAGACCATTACATAAACTTCAATAACTAGTAAATAAAATAATATGAAAATAATCCAACCAACCAAGATCACATAAGGTAAACATAACTTGATCTAATGAGGAAGATACCACAATAACTAGGGATCATGAAATAATGAGCTAATCATGGATCATGTTTATGATCACATATGATACCAAAATGACCATAGCCAAGAAAGCCTTCACAACCTAGGGAGAAGCAACCAAGAGGAGGAAGGGACTAGTAGTAGTAGCTACAACAACCCCATGAGCAAGCAGCTAAAGTGACCCATGCCATGAAACCTCTTTGGGAGGAGCCCAAAGTGGAATCTATCCAATAGATTCTAACTATAGAAATAAGCCAATCCATGTAGGATGAAGTTCCTAGGCTGAGGCCTACCTATGAAGTTATCCTCGTGGAAGCATTCTTAGAGAAAATAAGAACCAAGGAATTCTAGAGTTCCATTCTCCAAGAGTTGAACTTTGGATGCTTCTTGGAATTAGCACCTAAAGAAGTCCATATACAACTACAACTATTTCCCATGTGGTCCATTCTCTCTTTATTAGAAAGGTCCTCAGGTTACTAGATATGAGGACAAAGCTAGCTAAAATCTCTATATAGGTGGACCTTGAAGCTAAGAAAAAATGGGTCTAGTGTTGTTATGGAGTAAACTATAAGGACTATAGTACCCTCAAAAAGGTATAACATACATATTTTAAGATTACAACCTATCACCTAAATCCAATGGTAAGGCCTAATAAGATGATAACCTTCTTAGCTTGGGCACCTGCTGCTCTAAGTAGGAAATTCTCAGTCAACCTTCCCCAATTATTTATATAAAGATTGAAAATTTCTTTAAAGAAAATTAGAAGGGAATGAAAATACTTTCCTTTCCATGTCTCATTCATAAATTATACAAGAGCAGAGAAATAGTGTGCTATGCCAATGACATGGTCGAACAAGCTCTAGCTACATCAAAGAAGATGATAAAAGATAAGGTAGAAACCAAGCTATAGGAAGAAGAGTAGCCATGACCATCACTTGAAACCATACCCAAAATTATTACACCTATAGAATGCATTAGAAAACTCTACAAGCAGTGAAGAATCATTAGTCTACCATCCAATTATGAGCCACCTAAATGAGGTCACAAGAACCATCAATTACCTAGATAGTGAAACTACCCCTCTATTCTCTACCCAAAGAACTAGGTGTTCACAAGGTCTAATCCTAATTCCTAGGAAGTCATAGTGTCCATCTAAGGACAAGTGTTTCCTAAAACCTTAGGAAACATCATAGCCTTCTTTTTCATGTTGAAAGAAGGTGAGGAGACAACTATCCTAGTCATGCAACATAAAGGCCAAGAGATAGTCATAGAGGTGGTAATTGATAGGGTGGCTAAGGCCTTGAATACTCTTAAAACATCAATACCTCACATAGCTACCATGGTAGATATTCAGATGTCTACAAGAGCAGGGTACAGTTGAATGAGTCCTAACCAACATGTGAAGCTATTGGAATGACTAGTTGGAAGTGGATAACCACTTTTAAAGATCTTTGATCTTCTAGATGAAATCATTATGAACTAGTCATAGTTTCACAAGACAAGGTGTAAATTATTAATCACCAACATGTAGCTAAAGGAGCCACTACCACCAATCAATGGTGAGATGTCAAAGTTTCAAAATTATGTGCTTATCTCTCTAATCCTATCATTCTTAGGCTAGATCTTTCAAGAGATAAATCTTTTCAACAATGTCAATTAAGACTCTAACAGGCCAAGAATATAAAGGAAGTAGCAGTCTTTGATGTGTTCTTTTTGTTAGCTCGACTTTCAACTCTAGCAAGGACTTGTCACAAGTTTGAAAGGAAAACTTGATTCTCACTAAGGACAATCATCACCTATGAAATGTTGAGCAGTAGAAGAACTAGATGGTGAAACTAATACATTGGTAATAGGAGCAGCTCACTAAGCTGAACCTTGATTTGAGATGGTTAGCAACTAAAAATCATAATCTCCCAATGGAGAAAGTTTTTTCCCTTTGTTAGAGAACTATCATTGAGGTGACTACTTGGGAAAATTAAGCCCTAAAATTTAAATGAGTAAAGAATCACTATAGGGATCAACTTTGACTCCTTAAAGAACTCAATCAAAAAGAAATTCAATTACTGAAGGAAAAAATGAATAAGGTCCTCAAACAACTCCAACAAAGAGGTGATGTATGGTAGTTGATCTTTAATGGACTAAAAGCATTCAACATAGTTAAAATTCACCTCAAGGAGTTATACATTGAAGAGATGACTAGACACATGAAGCTTGACAACCTTAGTAATGATGATAATAGGGAGGCCAAGGAGTGAATTAGAAAAATAGGTGGCCAATTCTTATCTCCTCTATGAGGAATAACTCAAGCTCCACAAAGAGACAAAGAAAAAGTTAGAAATGGTCAATGAAGAGCTTAAAGCTCTCAAAAGCATACTCATAAATCAATGATTTGTTGCTAAGAACTTGGCCAAGAGAATGAATGACTACCATCAACTACAGAGCCTGGTAAAGATGTTTGACATCAAATGCAAAATCTTCATAGCTTGGTTTGTTAACATGAAGGAATTATTTCCTTCAATGCTATGCTCGTGGGATGTTCTAGCACTAGCCCACATTGGTGAAGCCACATGAACTAGTATGACCCATATCACAAAGAAGAGAAAATGAAAGCACTTTTGGATGTCAATTTTCTAGTAGAAGTAATGGTAGCAATAGGCAAACCTCAACCTCTACTAGCAACAAGATGGAATGAAGGATCATCAGTGCTATAGGAGCCTCCACCTCAAGGAAATATTTGACACTTCATTGTATCTTCAACAATCCTACAAGAATCTGTTGTAATTTTTGTAAAGTATTTAATTTTTTTATAATGGATAGTAATTTTTGTAATCCCATATAATCTAACACTCAGAGCTAGTTAAGAGTCAGTAAGTCAATCTTTCAATTAATAAATTCCATACCTACTAATTTTATAAGAAACTTAATCCTAAATCTATTTACTTGAGGATGAGTTTTTAGTTAGTCATGGGGGTATGATGACACATTAATAAGATAGGCTGCATTAATTCATGCCCATTGATGTATCCCCATCAATGCATGATAAGATATAGGGATGTAGATATGTTAATGTCAATGTAGTCATTACCTATATAAATGCATGCATCACTCACATTTATGGGATGTTAAGCCATAGATGTAGCTAAACTATCATAATTTCATTTCTCTAGAGTTAGAATATTTTCTCTTTGAGTGTCTATAGTGTAGATCTAAGAGATTGTATGTAGTTTTATTTGAATGCCTATGTACCTAAATTCATTAGCATGAATGATAATAAAATTGATATTTCCTAAATACATTACAAAACTTAGATTAGCTTAACTTTACTTTCCTACACTTTACTTTCTAAGAACTTACCATTAATTTTTTAACTATTTAACATAATTAATCATAAACATGTGAGTACAACCACTTCAAGCATAAAGTATTAATGCTTGGTAACCTTAGTAGTGGATATTGGTATGCCCAGTAATAATCACTTGGTAACCCAATTGTATTAATACTAGCTCAGGATGTGTAGGGCAAGTGAGAACAGTTACTCCATGTTAGGATAAGTGATGAGGGATGAGCAGACCCTACACCCAACCATATGAATAACAAGCATTTATGTATGATTTTGTAGAATTCTAAGGACCTCTTAGTTTCTATGTGCACTAATCTAGGAGCTAAATCAACTATTGCAATCGTTGTCTTCTCAGTTACACTTGTGAGTACAAGGGTATGGTTGAGTATAACTAAGGCATATGATTTTTTATCATTTTTATCTTTTTATCTTCTAAGTCACCTAAAAATAAATAATAATGCATAAATATATTTAATTACTAAATTATTTAATCAACTAGCTAACACTAACTAATCCTAACATAAGCATCTATTACCACTTGTTGTACACATCTTGAACACATATAACACCACTGGGTTATCAAATGTTAAGTGTTACTGGGATTACCAAGATTAAATGTATGCTAAAAGTGGTTGTACTTATGTGTTTTAATTAATTGTCATTTAATATAGCTTAATCAATTACTTAATTACTTAAAACATTAAAGGAAATTGCTAAAAATATTAAATGCATAAAGAAATAATTAAACTAGTCCAAGTGCTACAAGGTTTGATTAGAAAGTTCATATTTATTGATGCACATACTAAAGCTCTTAGGTACAATAGTAATCAAATAAAGATCTATATACTCTTTAACTCTTACTATGGGCACTTAGAAAATATTCTAACTTTCAAATCAAAAAACTACAAGGGCTTCATCACAACTATGAAATATTATTACTATAAATGGGATGGAAGGGGTACATTTGTAGGAAAAACATGGTTCCCCATTGATGGGTACACATCAATGGGTCAAACCTTGTGTCAACAGGATCATGCCAACAAGATCCTATTAAGGGGATCACATTGATGGCATCCTGTCAACATGGCCAAATCATGCAACTCATCATACCCCCATGACTAAATAAAAACTTGTCCTTGAGTTCCTTACAAAATTTTGGAAGGTATGGAATTATTCATACACAAAAAAAAAAAAAAACAGAACAACCTAACAAAAAACTAAGTGCTTGAGTGTATGGTGTTACAATGATCAGAAAAATTTTGGTGTTCAAGACAAAAAAATTGAACACAAGGAAAAAATTCACAAGCATAATTCCTTAGATGACGTGAAGATATTTGAGAAGATCAAATGATTCTAGGCAGTGGAGGCTTCAAAAGGCCTTCTACTACTTCAAGTGCATGCAGTGGTTGAGGTGGTTGTGGTTTTCGTATGGCAGCTACAACTTCCAGTGGAAGACAAAAGATGTTCAATAGTACCTTCATCTTCTCCTCCTTACTCTAGAAATCATTAATAGTCCGTGCAGCTTCACAATGTGGACTAGAATGGGAATATCACATGGACAAGGCATTGTAGGGAACAACTTCTTAACATTCACAAACTAGGTAGCAAATTATTTATGTTCAATATTGAATGCTCTAAGTGCATAGCACAACTCCTAGTAATCATTCATCCACTTGGCCAGGTTCTCAACAGTAGATCATTGATTAGTGAAATTTGCTTTAAGAACCTCAAGTTTCGCATTGGCAATCTCAAGCTTTTACTTAGTTTCTTTGTGATGCTTGAACTCTGTCTCATACAACAAGTGCAAGCTAGACACTTGTTTTTCTAGTCCTAACCAAGGCCTACTGATAGTCAACATCACCATATTTTCATAACAGAGATTGGCAAGCTAAATGTACTCTTTCATCTCCTTAATCTACAAATCTTTCATGTGAATCTCCACTTTGTTGTAGTCATTAACCCCATCAAATATAGGATGCCAAACATTGCCTCCTTTCTTAAGCTAGTGAAGGGTTTCATTGATTATCACCTTCATTATTTGAATGTGATTTTCATTAATTTTTTCCTATAAGCTAAGCTAATCTTTGTAATGTTTCTTGACTCTCTTAAATTTCGGAGCCTCATTTTTCTAGGGAACTATCTCAATCACAAATTCTTGGCAAAGAACTTGAAATCACTCCATGGAGAGATTTTTATTTTTGAACAACAATATTTTTAATTTATTATTTACTTTGGCTAGATACTCTTATTTTTAATGGATAAAATCTTGCTTCTACTACTTTTTCACATTAACATTCTATAGGTGATGATTTTCTACGATCAAAATTACATTCTCATGGTGTGTTTGGACCAAGTCCTTCTAAATGGTGTACATTTTGGCATTGGCCATGGACTAGTTAGAGATAGTTATCTCCTTTACATCTTTAACTTTTTTAAGCTAGTTCTAAAGCTACTTAAAGGCTTCATCCTATGTTACTGCAGGGATGATAAACATAGTATCAGTGAGATGGGTTCTTAATTCAACAACCTTTACAACCAAGCATTGATTCTTAGCTCTAGCTATTTTGGGTTGCCTCTCTAATATGATGCATTTACCTCTTTCTTCTAGAAACTCCAACTAAGTTGCAATGATTATATATGGATGATCAAATACATTCAGAATCAGTTCCTTAGTTCATACCACTCAATCCAGCAACTCCTAGTGCTATACTGCACTCAATCTACTGCTATGGATTCTTGCAAACATCTGCACATCTCTAAGTGTAGAAATGTTTAGTATAGATGTCATAGGTGCATTCAATGCTTTAACAATTCTATCAACATCAACCTTTATCATCGTCTCCTATTCATGATGTTGCATCACAAGATAGTTGCCTCCTCACCATCCTCCCAATGCACCAAAAAAATTATTAGTATTCCAAAATATTTCTAGGAATTATAGCTACTGAGAAAGAGATATTGTTACCTCTTAGGCTTCAAGATTTTACCTCATAGGAGATTATGTTCTTTGGGCTAAGAAAATTTACCCACATCCTTCCATCTAGCTTATGGTTTGAGTCACTTTTTTGAGGTGGCTCATTCTTGAATGATACACAAATGGATTGCCACCACTTGTTCCTGATCACTAGCCCTACTTCTGTAAGAGCTACTCTCAGATCTCGTGCATGTGCTCAAGGGTAACATGGAACTCCAACATTGTTTCATGAGTGGATGGTGGAGGTGGTGGTTAATACTCCTATTCTTGGATGACATTAGCAAGCATCTTATCCTTCATCATCTCCACTTAGAAAGTAGATGGAGCACATCAAACAATGTCATTTTTATAGCATGTTATGCCTCCCCTCTTACATCATTTATGGATAAGACAAGGGAAGGGAAGTGCCTTCCTTTCACATTCATTTTCTATAAAATGATTCTCTATTTCAAGATAGATCAACTGTGGAAGGTTGACCAAGAATCTATTACTTAAAGCAACACATGCATGGGTAGAGAAGGCTATGATCTTACTTGGCCTTACTATTGGATTGAGGTGAAAGGCTGCAATATTGAAATATGCATGTTCCATCTTGGTTAGTACACTAAAATCCTTATAGTCGACCCCATAACATTGTTGTGTCCATTCCTTCTTAACATCAAGATATGCCTACAAGGGTATTTCAGCAAGGTTGACCTTGGTTTCTGGTAACCTAAGGACCTCTACAATGACTTTCACCAAGTAAAACATCGAAATGTCCTTGATCTTAACTTCTGGACATGCCAAATTGAAGAAAGATCGAAAGTTAAATTGTTGGAGCACCAATTTTTGGACCTTCTTATTCATGATCTGCTTGAGACAAGCCTCCATTAATGTAATCTCAAGGTTCAATCTAGGCTCTAGTGCCTCATTTGAGTTAGACTGTTCTATTGCAACAACTTCTTTGAGAAACTATTAGACATATTCCACTTCAAGCTTCTCCTAAAGAGGTCCCATGGCATGGGCCTCTACTTGCTCATGGGGTTGTTCTTAGTCCCTTCTCATTCTTGGCCATTTTTTCCTTAGTTGAGAAGGTTCTCCTTCCTACATGTGCTTTCCTTTTGGTGTCATCTATGTACACAACATAACCAAGGATTAGCATTCAATGTGTAACTTATAACATCTTAGTACCTTGTCTCATTGGTTAGTTACACTTAAGCTAAGTTTAGACCATGATAGATTGATTATTTTATTATTATTTTAATGATTGTTCACTTAAAATGTTACCAAAGCTTTTTGGAAAGGTAGCAAATTTGATTTTATCTCAAGGTGATTGTTAACCGATGGGACACATGAAAGATTTGACTATGAAAATGCCTAATGAAAAAGAACTTAAGTAACCCAACCAAGAGATATACAAGTGATTCCTCCCCATACAAGGCTCATGTCCTTTTGCCCTTACATATCTTCAAACCAAGGAGTTCGTGGATCCCACAATTGATTAATGGTCATGAAAAGTTAAGAAATGAATCCAAAAGAATGTTAACACATCCAAATAAGACATCAAACAAGACATGGAAATCAACAATGAGGTGAGTTATGGAAAGCACTAATGAAAGAAAAACAAGGTGGAATGGAATTTTGAATTGTGATCACATGAAGTTCCTTATGAATCTTATGGTTAAATGACCTGATAAAGTTTATTTTTAGTCCAAATTAGAACCAACTACTTTCAATGACTTTGCATTATCACTCTAAGACCAAACCACCACATTGAGACACAAGAATGCTCCCAGATATCAGTCATCATTCCTTGGTAGAGAAAGAAAAGAGAAGTAGTAAGTGAGAAAGGACCTTAGTTAGAGGGGACCTTTAGGCATGTGTAACATGTCTTTCTAGTTCCATAACTAGTGTGTCTAGCCCATTATTTTTTCTAAGGGTTGTGCTTTGAATTCTCATCATGTTTTTTCCTCTCTCTTTTCTGTTGAATTTTACTTTTATTATTTTAAGTTCATGGCATTTTTTGTTGAAAACCTTATGCACTTCATTCAAGGACAAGGCCACAAATTGATTCTCATCTAGCATGTTAAGGTTGATCAATTTTTCTTTTTGTCCTAGGCTAAGGTCAAGGTCAAGGTCACAGGTTGTTGAAAGTGTATGGAGCTCAAATTGAATTAAAAGAGTTGGTAATTTCTCATACACCATCTCATAGGGAGATCAGCCTATAGGGAGTTTCCATATTGAGTGATAAGCCCAAAGGGCATCATTAAGTTTTGTGATCTAGTCTCTCTCATATTTGGTAATTATTCTTATTAATATTTTTGTGATATCCCTATTTGTAATCTCTACTTGACCATTGGCTTGGGGGTGGTAGGGTGTTGTTAATTTATATTTGACCCCCAAGCATTGCATGAGCTTGTGAAAGGTAACACTTTTAAAATGAGTATCATTGTTATAAATCAATGCATGTGGCACCCCAAACCTATTTACCACATTTTATTGAACAAATCAAGCAACAATCAATGATGACTGCTACTTCTACCCATTTTGTATAATAGTCAATGATGACTATTATATATGCCTTTATGTTGGACATGGGTATGATGGGATCCATGAAGTCTATGCCCTAGATATTGAATGGTCCTAGTGGTTGAATCCACTATTGAGGTCCCTCCATTCAAGTGGTCAACCCACCATCAGATTAATAGTGGTCGTAAGAATAGACGAAGTGGTGCACATCCTTGAACAGTGTTGGCCAAAATACCCTACCATTAGGATCTTAATGGTCATGCATCCCCTTGCATAGTGGTCCCCACAAAGATCCTCATAAGTGTCTTGGGGAATGTGTAGTTGATCAACATCATAAATACACCAACAAATTAATTCATTAGTACACACCTTGTAAAGGTGTCCATGAAGCATTTGGCTTGATGAAGAAACTATTGTTTCTTTTGGTGATCTAACTCTTGTGGTATATTCTGAGTAAGAAGATAAGTGAGGATGACATTCTACCAAGTAGGTTCATTGGGTACTTATTTATTTATTGCACCAACAAAGAGGATTTTATCAAGAAATTGATTAGATAGTGGGCTTTCCTCCTCTTTGTTATTCTATCATAACCAAGACAAGTGATCAACAACCACATTCTTAGCTTCCTTTCAATCTACCATTGTAAGATCAAATTATTACAAGATCACCAACCACCATATGACATGGAGGCTCATTGTTAATTTTTTCATGAGGAAGCAAATGCACTATGGTCTATGTGCATAAACATTTTATATCCAAGCACATGGTACCTGAGCTTCTCCAAGACATACACCACTCTCTTTCTCTATTGTGATATAGCTAAGTTACATATCCACAATGCTTCATCTTACACAATGGATGTAATAAGAATATTTTTTATCATCCAACTATGTAAGCATAGCTCCTAAGGCATATTTTGATGCATATATCATGATATGAAATGGATGGGACTAATCAAGTGCTCATAGAATTAGAGTTTCTACAAGCTTCTCCTTAAGTTTCTATAATTCCTTTTACATTCCTTAGTCCATAGGAACAGAGCATCTTTCTTTTTAAGTTTTACCAATAATTTAACAATCTTAGAGAAATTTTCTATGAATCACTAATAATAGCTAGTGTGTCCAAGGAATGACAAAACATCTTTAACGATTTTTGGTTGGTGGGTTATTCCTTGGATGAACCTAATCTTTTCAAGGTTAACCTTGATCCTTGCTTGAAAAATTATGTGCCCTAGCACAATGCCCTCCTAGACCATCAAATGGTAGATTTATTTATCATCCATAAAGACTTTCACCCTACTACTAATCTACCATATAAAAATTCTAAGGAGAAGGCATTGGAAGACTGTAGGGGCATTGCACAGACCAAATGACATCTTTCTATATGCAAAAGTTCCCTAGGGATGTGTAAATGTAGTTTTGACCTAATCCTATGATGTGATGTAAATTTCATTATAGCCACTATAACCATACAAAAAGTTGTAAAAACAATGCCCAAAAATAGTGTCCAATTCCTAGTCCACAAATGGTAATGGAAAATGATCTTTGTAGGTTGTCATGTTCAATAGCCTAAAGTTAATACACATCCTTCACTTGCCACCTTTATTTAGAAAAATTACAAGTGGGCTAACCCACTCACTATCCATAATGGTAGATAAACCCCACCTTGAGGAGTTGTTCAATTTTCTCTTTGATGATATGCTTCAATTTGGGATTTAGCCACTATTATGACTACCTCTTTGACTTGATGGAAGGATCAATATAGATGTGATGTTGGCATATCCTAGGATCAATCCCAATGAGTTTAGGATATGACCAAGCAAAGGCTATTGGTCATTTGTTAACCATGTGTAGTAGCTTCTCTTTCCACTCAGAAGCAAAGTTGGCATTAATTATCGCCAACTTGTCATTTTTCAAAAATACATACTCCATGTCAATAGGTAGAATTTTCAACTCTAAGGGCTCTTATTTAAATTTTTTAAGGATTTCCAAATCTTCCCAATAATTTTCATCAAGTTCATCATTAGAGAGTTAGTGATGAACTTACTCCAACTCATCCATTTCTATAACATAGGCACTTGTTAAGCTCTTAGTGGGTTTCATGCAAAGTGTGCTACTTTAAATATTAGTTATCAGTAATTGGATGTCCTCCTATTTTGTGGCTACTGCATATAGGAACCATTAAATTTGAAACTCATTTTCATACTATTTTCA
Organism: Gnetum montanum; assembly: GCA_015680685.1. Taxonomy (NCBI): domain Eukaryota; kingdom Viridiplantae; phylum Streptophyta; class Gnetopsida; order Gnetales; family Gnetaceae; genus Gnetum; species Gnetum montanum. Next base: position 80,210 of record MNCI01019568.1, read on the forward strand.
TGCTTTGATTGATGTTCTTATAATAGACCATAATTTTTGTACATAGTTGCACCCTATATCATTGTACATGATGCATGGAACTCTCTTCTTCTTCATCTTTCCAAAAGTAGTTTCCTTGAAAATTTCCAAGAGATCTTTGATTCCCAAGAATGCATCAATAGTTCTTAGCCAAGCCCTTTCAATGATGATTAGGAAGTTCCCTTAAGAGCTTTGTAAGGCTCATTTCTAGAAATTTGAAGATAAATAAGAGGACTTCTAGGATTCGATAATTTCTTAGGAAGGTAGCTAGCTTTTATCAAATCAATTACAACATGGATTATCATGACCATATGCATCTTGAAAGGTGTTTGGTTTGAAGGGGACTTAAGTGGATTGGATGCAAAGGATGAGAAAGAAGTAGGGTTCTCAACTGCATTAGTTTGGAAAGGCTTTATAGGGCTATTGGTTTGGAAGAATGGTCTTTTTCTAGGTCTAGGCTCCAAACCACTTAGCTAAGGAGTCAACTATAAATTAACAGTCTTGGTAGTATTATAATACTATAGATAGGCTAAAATTTCTCCTTGCATGGATGAAGTAGGTGGTAATTTGGCTAAAGGTGGAGGGACATGAGTAGAAGGATGAGGAGGGTGATAAGGATATGGGGACTCCCCTCTTGGAGATGGAGAATGAGCTTTGTAGTACTCTAGAGGGTAGTAATGATGTTAAAAAGAAGCATGACTAGAAGAGTCATGTGGAGAAATGGATTACTGAACATGATATCCATATGGATCTAGGTTCTTGTAATAGTACTACTATCTAGGTGGTGGTATCCCCCATGACTGTGGATGCTACCACTAATGATACTAATTCTATGATTCTGGTGGAGCTTCACTTGGGTAATAAGGTTGTCGTTGCTGGTGGAACTACTTAGGATTGCCTTAGAGAGAACACAATGTTTTGGATACTTGCCTTCTTACCACTATAGGATTTAGAGTGCATACCCCAAATTTCTGCAAGTGTAACAAAATAGGATAACATTCCTTAGGATGTTCATATTGATAGATGTTACACCCACCATTAGCATCTAATTCTAACTCCACAACCTATTCTATGATAGCAGCTTTGCCCTTACACCTTCAACAGGCACTTTTAGCTTCCTTCCTTCTCCTATGGTCATAATCACTACTATGCTCTTTGGACTCTTATGGAATTTTTAGAGCTATATGGAACTTTTTATCCAAAGAGTCCCACATTTTAACTATGTTAGCTGAAATTTTAGAGATGAATTTCTAAATCAATAAGGGTTTTTACTACACCACTTCATCAAGTGGTGTCTCCTTCTCATTGTCAACAAACTGAAGCTCCCTTTTTTTGATGGAAGAGTCTCGGGTGTACTCCTTAGTACTTTCTCTCTTTTTAAGCTCTCCTTCTTCTTTTGGAAACTACTTAATAAGCCTTCGGATTTGATGGGCTCTAAGTTCTAACAATCTCCCTTGGGAATAGACTTGAAGAGTTCTTCTTATTTCTAATCAGATCCCATTTATGATATGGTGAAGTTTCTCCCTTTGAGAATAACCATGGCTAGGACATCTAAGCAAAAGAAAATAATACCAACCCATGGCTATGTCCAAGGGTTCATGTGTTCCTTGTCACCAACCTTGGATCTACTTTCTTAAGTTGGACACTCACGAATATGTTTGACATTTACCATTAAATAGCTCAAGCATTGTACTTCATTTGTGAATTAATTCCAAATCCAAGGATCTATACCAACTTTCTACTTCTTTTATGAGTGTCCTAAGAAACATCTTAAGTTTTTGCCAATTATTTTCTATGTTCTGCAAGGCATAAGCATCATGAAAGGCATGTAGATGGTTCTATGGATCTGAATTGTATCCCCCTTTGAACTTGATGGTATTGTTCATATCCAACTGCTTTATTTGGCTATCTTTCACATGCCTTGTTGGAATTCTGACTAACTCTACAATGTTCATCATGTTTTGAGTTGTGAGCAAAGACTCATCATAGTCATGGCCTCTATGATGACCATGGTGCTTATGATGCTCTCTGCTACCCCTTCTCTTGTGGTGGCAAGCCTCCATTAAATTTCCATAGCTTTGATCTCAATAATCCTGGTGGCCTCTACTATCACAATCATTTCTATCGCATTGNAATCCCCTCTCTAAGGATTCTTAGCATGCAGACTCTTTTTCCCTTAATTCCAATGAAGGGAACTTGAACTAGAATTCATAGTCCATTGTAAAAAATCATGGTTTAGGGAAGAATGAATCCTATGATCATGAATAATCTAAAGGTGGGAATCATGATAGGGAAAATGTAGGCATCATGATGACAATCATGGCCATGACCATCAAAGAGGGGATGGAAGGAATGATAGTGCTAGTCCTCCTTCCTATTCACCTTCATCATCCTCTTCTTCCTCCTCAAGCTTAGACCAAAGATATAGAGGGTGTGATCATGATGGAGGTGACCGATGTGATAGAAATGATTGTGATAGTAGAGGCCACCAGGATTATTGAGATCAAAGCTATGGAAATTTAATGGAGGCTTGCCACCACAAGAGAAGGGGTAGCAGAGAGCATCATAAGCACCATGGTCATCATAGAGGCCATGACTATGATGAGTCTTTGCTCACAACTCAAAACATGATGAACATTGTAGAGTTAGTCAGAATTCCAACAAGGCATGTGAAAGATAGCCAAATAAAGCAGTTGGATATGAACAATACCATCAAGTTCAAAGGGGGATACAATTCAGATCCATAGAACCATCTACATGCCTTTCATGATGCTTATGCCTTGCAGAACATAGAAAATAATTGGCAAAAACTTAAGATGTTTCTTAGGACACTCATAAAAGAAGTAGAAAGTTGGTATAGATCCTTGGATTTGGAATTAATTCACAAATGAAGTACAATGCTTGAGCTATTTAATGGTAAATGTCAAACATATTCGTGAGTGTCCAACTTAAGAAAGTAGATCCAAGGTTGGTGACAAGGAACACATGAACCCTTGGACATAGCCATGGGTTGGTATTATTTTCTTTTGCTTAGATGTCCTAGCCATGGTTATTCTCAAAGGGAGAAACTTCACCATATCATAAATGGGATCTGATTAGAAATAAGAAGAACTCTTCAAGTCTATTCCCAAGGGAGATTGTTAGAACTTAGAGCCCATCAAATCCGAAGGCTTATTAAGTAGTTTCCAAAAGAAGAAGGAGAGCTTAAAAAGAGAGAAAGTACTAAGGAGTACACCCGAGACTCTTCCATCAAAAAAAGGGAGCTTCAGTTTGTTGACAATGAGAAGGAGACACCACTTGATGAAGTGGTGTAGTAAAAACCCTTATTGATTTAGAAATTCATCTCTAAAATTTCAGCTAACATAGTTAAAATGTGGGACTCTTTGGATAAAAAGTTCCATATAGCTCTAAAAATTCCAGAAGAGTCCAAAGAGCATAGTAGTGATTATGACCATAGGAGAAGGAAGGAAGCTAAAAGTTCCTGTTGAAGGTGTAAGGGCAAAGTTTCTATCGTAGAATAGGTTGTGGAGTTAGAATTAGATGCTAATGGTGGGTGTAACATCTATCAATATGAACATCCTAAGGAATGTTATCCTATTTTGTTACACTTGCAGAAATTTGGGGTATGCACTCTAAATCCTATAGTGGTAAGAAGGCAAGTATCCAAAACATTGTGTTCTCTCTAAGGCAATCCTAAGTAGTTCCACCAGCAACGACAACCTTATTACCCAAGTGAAGCTCCACCAGAATCATAGAATNGTTTCCAATGTAGAAAAATGCATAGCCCTCATAAAACCCATCAAATTACCTTTTGGCATTCCAAAAGGTATTTTTGACCACTTCTCCTCACCCCCCCACCCCTCACCTCCAAGCCCAAATATAGATACTATGTGACTTGTTTCACTTAGGGAATAAGGCTTTAACCACTTATGAGACATTTTTCAGCCCCAAAAGTATAAATTATGTGAAATTTTCCATTTTTGATTGCAATTTTCACATTTACAATGAATTGTTTCGTTGGGCTTTATGGGGTGAAAGCTACATGATAAAGATTGATTATAACATGAAAAATTGTGTGGTGTTTCAATAGATCCTATTTGTTGGTGCCTAGAGGATTAACCCAGGAGGCACTAACAAAGAATACAAAACACTACTACATATTATAATGCTAAAATGCATACAAGCCACATGAGAATTAGGCTATCCATGTCACCAACGTTGTTAGTTGGGCCATGGTACTAGTTTAAGGCCTTGGTAGGCCACATTGCTAGTTTATGTTTGTAGCAAACCATTGAAAGCAAGATCTCTGGTTGACAATCTATTGGTTACATGTAGTATGGATTTAGATAGGAATGGTTAACTAGATTAGCTAACTCATTCCCATCCATGTTAGCTATTCTGAATGCTTCATTCCTATAGGCTCTAGTGACAAGAAAGGGCTCTTTCTAGTTAGCTAATAATTTCTCCATATGCTCACAAACATCCTTGAGGACTAGGCTCCCCTCCTTGATCTTTGATAGGGTTAATTCATGGTGATGTTATCACTTCTACCTCTCTTAATAGTGCTCAATGTGACCAAGCACTTACATATACTACACCTCCACCAAATCTAGTATTGTTGTCTACAACTATTTACTCTTTTCATCATTGATGAAGTTAGTTAAGACTACTTGGAGCAATGGCACCTACAATTCAAGAGGTAAAACAACTTGAGAACCATAAACAAGGCTATAAGGGGTCATGCCAATTTCCATGCCATAAGTTCTTCTGTATGCCCATAATGCATAGACAAGCCACTCATGCCACTTTCACTTGCTATTATTGAGCAAGTTGGCTTGAGGGTAGTAAGATGACAAGAAAGAATGCTTAATTCCTAGGTTGTGATATAAATCCTTATTTTCTTGGCTACTAAATTGAGGTCCATTATCCATAAGCATGGTCATTGGTATGTCAAAACAAGCTATAATGTTATCTAGGATAAACTTGCAAACTTGTTCATATGTGGTCTTTCTTAGGGGAATAGCCTCAATTCACTTGGTAAAGTATTCAATTACAGTGATGATGAAGCTATGTCTTATAAAAGACTAAGGCATTATGGGCCCAATGATATCCAAACCCCATCACTGAAACAACCACTCTATCTAGGTTGTATGTAACTCAGTTGGTGATACATGTATTAGGTTGCTATATCGTTGGCATGTGTCACATCACTTAACCTTTTGTAGGCAATCATTTTCCATATGGAGCCAATAGTAGTCTAACCATCTAATCTTAGTGGCCATGGCTCTAGGTCTTATATGTCCTCCACAAACACCCTCATGAACCTCCTCTAGAACTATTCTCACTTTGGTTTTACCTAGGCACTTTAGGAGTATGCCATCATAGAATCGTCAACATAATGTATTATCACCTATGATGACATATTGCTTATTATCGTCAACATAATGTATGATGACATAATGCATATGATGTCCTTTTGAGTAGTAGTTAGTCCTTCTAAGGATTCACCATGCATAAGATTAAATTTGATATAATCATACCACTCCTTGGAAGAAGCAGTATGAATGACGGACAAAAAGGTCTCCTGAGTGTTCTATGTGATGGAAGTAGCATAAGGTGGGTAACTTACTAAACACATTTGATGTCACACTAAGGGCTAATGTTTCAATTGCATCAACTATGGAATTTTCATTTTTAGGTATGTGTTGGACACGAATGTCTATGAATTTTTGTAATAACTATTTTCCTCAGTCACAGTAAGGTTGTAAATGCTTAGCTTTGCATGCATAAACTCTGGTTACCTAGTTAACCATCAATTGTGAATCGCCTTTAATGGCTAGGCATCTAATTCCTGGTCTATGAGCTACCATTATCACTTTGATCAAACTCTCAGATTCTTCTATGTTGTTGGTACATGGAAACCCAAAAAAAATAAGCAAAGGATTGGATTTCACAAGATGGGAATGTTATGATAGCAACAAGGATGGTTGAAGCTCCATCGAAGTTCATGACTGCCTCATAATTCTTGGGCACTTGGCTAAATATTTTAATGTGTTCATTAGGGAACTCAAGGTCTATGGTCACTTGGTCATCAATAAGTAAAATTGTGAGTTGTATGACTATAGCTTAACCTTTTTTCAAGGACTGAGATACGTAATGGACGTTAAACTCTATGGTTATGGCTTTCCATTGGGCTATACAAATACTTTCATAGATGTTGGTTGTTATGGCTCTAAGTACATTGTCCTTCCAAATTACATTAACTTGGGTTCCAAACAAGTAGTGTCTCCATTTCTTCAAGGAGAAGACTAGTGCTAGACAACACTTATCCACTTTAGTGTATTGGGTCTCATGAGCAACTAACACATGGCTAAAGTAGTATATAGGCATTTTTGCATCATCATCACATTTTTGATAGATTAGAGAGGTAATGGATGTATCAACGATGGTGAGATGAATATAAAATGGTTTACCCTCTTATGAAGGATAGACTATTGGTAGTTGTGTTAACTCTTGCTTAAGGTTTTCAAAGGCCTCTTGGCATTTAGCTGTCCTCTCATAGTGAACTCCTTTCTTGAGCAAGTGTTGCATGGGTTGTAACTTATCTATAAGCTTAGAAATAAACTTATAAATAAACAATAGTCTACCTTATGATTCCCAAAGCCCTTTAAGGTTGGTAACTACTATCGATTTTGATATGGCCTTAACCTTATTAGGATCTATTTGTATCCTTGCTTTAGAGACTACAAAGCCAAGCATCTTACTAGTCTTGACATTAAAGACACATTTATGAGGATTAGGCCTAAGCTCATATTTGAGGCATCATTTAAGCACAAGATTTAGATCATTAGCATGGTCATCAACTATCTTAAAATTCATAGCTATGTCATCTATGTAATCATTAAGCAAACTTAACATGTAATCACTGAAGATATAGGTCATGGCTCTTTAGTATGTTGCTTTGACATTCTTAAGGCCAAAGGACATCATGGTATAACAAAAAGTACCCCATGGGACGATAAAGGTTGTTTTGAGTTAGTGCTTTGGGTTGATCTTAATTTGGTTATATCCCAAGAATCCATCCATGCAGAATAGCAAGGCATGTCTAGCTATAGTATGAATAAGTTGATCAATACTAGGCAAAGGGAAGTCATCCTTGATAGTCACTTTATTTACGTCTCAAAAATCAATGCAAATATGGATACTCCCATTTTTCTTAGAGGACTACCACTATGTTGGATACCCATTCTATGTAGTCAACAACCCTAATGAAACCTACTTAATAGAGGTTTGAGATTTCATCGTGAACTACCAAGGCCAAATTAGGTCTAATCTTGCATGTTTTTTGCTTAACTGGTCTACTGTTAGGGTCCAATATGATGTTGTGCTGAACTAGATGTGGGTTTATGCCTAGCATATCTTCATATGACCAAGAAAATGCCTTAATATTGTTTTGTAAGACTTTAGTAATCTCTCGGACATATTGAGCCTCTAGTGATGAACTTAGTTTAAGGGTTTTCTCCTCACCACTATATGTTGTGATAGGAACCTCAACTAGAGAGTCTTTGGTTATGTCCCATACTTCTAAGTCAAGGGCTTTAACTAGGTTCTTAGGCCATTCTAGAGATTTCTCTATTGAGGCTATGTGTTCTACAAGACTTTCAAGCTCGAGATCTAAGTAATCATAGTCGATACAATGTTTAATATCACCATGAGGTCTAGGTAGACATAAAGGCAAATTAATATTCTCCCAAGTACTCATACTTTGATCTTGCATATTAACCAAAAGCATATTAAGTTGAACCTAGGTAAAAGTAAATAAATAATGTTAAAATGTCATAAAACACATGTGATTCTAATGCAATCAAGGCCATCCAAGGTCATCAATGAGATAAGGTCAATTCAGAAAAGTGCAAAAAAGGTGAACAAAGATCACATAACGGTCTAACAAGGGACAAGATTAGGAGTAAGGCTACAAATGATTAATAAAGGTCACAATTTTGCAAAGTTAAGGCCTTAGCAAGTCGTGATGCTAGTTTAAGGCCTTCGTAGGCCATGGTTATAAGGTGTCAAATGATGGTCAAGGAAGGTCAAACCTAACTATTTGATACCATTTAAAGGAAAAAAAACCAAATAGAGCTATGATAAGACAAGCAATGAACATATAAGGTTGTATAAAGGCTATAAAAGTTCAACCATGTCACCAAGGTAACATAAGTCTAAAATCAAGCCAAAACATTATGTAATAAGGTAAAAATTAAGAAAAACAAGTTATCCATGATAAATTTAGTTAATACAAGTCAAAAAAAATGGTTAGGTTCTTCTAGGTTTCTGCCTTCGCTAGCCATGTTTTAAGGTAGGATTATTTAGTAAGTTTAGTCATCAATCAAGGCTATTTTTGGGCTATTTAGATAAAAATCATGTGTTTTGAGGCTTCCACATTGGGCTCAACATGGAAACAGGGACCCTTAGTATGGATATTAAGAAAAATAGGTTTTTGGATGCTCAAACAACCAAAATTAAGGTTTCAAGACCTTCCCAAGGTAGCATAGGGTAATATCCCTCAAAATTGGGTACTCCGAAGGTCTGTAAATGTCAAAAAGTAGGTTCTAAAGCCTTCCTCCCTTGCTTCCATGCTACTGAGCATGAAAAGGAGTGGATTTAATATGGCAAACCAAAATCTAAGAAAAAATAAGAATAAACATGATCAACCATGTAGCTAAAGTCCATATCTAAAACTTATGCATATCCCAGCTTTGTTCTAGGGCAATTTTAGATCATTTTAAGTGTTAATAGGTGTTAAAATGGCTCCCCCACCTTTTTCTAGGTTGGGCATAGTATCCTCAATGTGGAAAAATAGGGGGACACATATTTTATGAGTTTAGAGTGATTTTGGGGCACTTTGACCAAGTTTCTAGGCCCCTAGGGCTGTACACTTCAATTCTACAAGTTTCTAGCTAATTTCAGGCATGTTTGAAGGTTGCTTAAGGGTACTTAAGGTCTTCCCCATATTTTCATGCTAGGGGAGTTACTCCAACATGGAAGAATGGGGGGAGTAATTTTTAAAGATTGGAATGAAGTCAAACAAGTAAAATCTTGGGGTTGTGAGGTCCTATGCTTCTTTGGCATAGATCTCTAGCTTTTGAGAATGTCATCCTACCTCAAAAAGTGCCAAAGAAACTTTTCCCTCTTATTTCCATGCTGAAAAAGTTACTCTAGTGTGGAAGAAGTAATAATATTACATCTATGCCAATTCAAGTCACAATCGACCATGCATGTTACCTCTTGGGGTTGCGAAGGTCAACGACTATGGATCCATGTCAAAATTTAGCAATTTTTGGCATCCCTAAGTGGTTTTTGGCTTTCCCCAATTCTTCCATTCTAGGGATGGAAAGCTTAGCATGGAAACAAGGGGGAATGGATTTTTGATTACTTGGGATCAATTTTATAAAGTCTAAGGGCTCCAACAACTACTGCTAGGTTTCTAGAGTGCATGGAGGGTCATTTGATGTCATTTTGAGGTGTTTAGGAATTTCAAATAAGTTCCACATTGAGTTTCCACCTTGGGAATACCACCCTTAACGTGGAAAAATGGCTCCTTAGAATGGAATAACTAAGAAACTCAGATCTAGAGCAATTTTGACCTCAATCAACTATGTATGTCAGTCTCTAGAGCTACCAGGGTCAACTACTATGGTCCAGTGTCAAGTTTTGGTAATTTTGATTATTTCTAACTATTTTTTGGACTTCCCCCCTTCTTTCCATGTTGGGTATGGAGAGCTTAGTGCTAAAATAAGGGGGAAATAGATTTTCATGTTTTTACATCATTTTCAATCATGCATGTAGGTCCCTAAGATTACTAGTGATGATGGTCAATCCCTAGTGTCAAAAAATTTTTTCTAGAGGGTTGATGAATTATTTTTGGAATTACCCCATTTTTCCATGCTTGGGCTTCTACATTCATCATGGAAAATTTGGGGAAAGCTTTTTGGTTCTTTATGCTCACTTTTAGTCATGAATGTGTGTTCACAAGGTTGTTGGCATTGATTGCTAAAATAAAATGTTAAGATTTGGTTGTTCCAAGGGTCACTAGGAATTTTTTGAACTTTGTCCCATTTTTCCACACTTGAGCTTTTATGCTCAACATGGAAAATTTGGGGGTAAATATTTTTAATCTTCTATGATCACCTTTTGGCATGTATGTAAGCTTCTAAGATGGCTAGTATTAACTATTGCTACTCGATGTCAAAATTTGGCTATTTTAAGGATCATCAAATTTTTTTTTTAACTTTTCCCCTTTTTTCCACATTAGGACTTCTATGATCTATGTGGAAAATTTGGAGAAAAGCTTTTTTATCCTTTGTGGTCACTTTTAGACATGCATGTAGGATTCCAAGGTTATTGGCATTGACTACTAACATTTGATGTCAAAATTTGGTTATTTCAAGGGTCATAAAGTACTTTTTAGACTTTTCCCCTTTTTTCCACACTGGGTCTTCCATGATCAATGTGGAAAATTTGGGAAAAATATTTTTAATCACTTTTGACCATTTTCAAGCATGCATGTAAGCCCCTAAGTTTGCTAGTATTAATTGTTGCCATCTAATGTTGAAATTTGACTATTTTAAGGGTCATGAGGCATTTTTTGGGCTTTCCCCCTTTTCTCCATGCTACATCTTCCATGCTCAACATGGAAATTTTGGGAAAAAATATTTTTTAATCATTTTTTATTAATCTAGCTATGCATGAGTTCTCACAAGGTTGCTAGTGTTGGCCATCAATGCCTAAGGTCAAGATCTAATCATTTTAGGGGCTGTGAAGGGGTTTTTAGGAGTCCCCTATTTTTCCATAATAAGGGTGGAAGGATTAGTGTGGAAAAGGTCCTCCTTAGTAAAGAAAAGTTAAATCTAGGCTAAATCAACAACTGATTAATCATGCATGTCAACCTTTGGGGTTGCTGATGTCAAAGGTCAATTTCGGGTGTTAAGATTTGATAATTTGGAGGCTTCTAAGTGCCTCATGCAATATTCCCCATTTCTTCCACACTAGGAATGGTGGACATAGTGTGGATGAGAGGAAGATAATAGTTTTGTACCATTTTTAACGATTTTAGGGCTTTCAAAAGCTCTAGAGGGTTCTGACAGGGTCTAGGGGTCATCAGGCATCAAGAAATTGTAATTAGGTCATCAATTTAGGTAATTTTTGGCTTCCCCTCGTCTATCCACATCAAGGATAAGAGGATTATCATGGAAGAAGCCTTCCCTAGTGTAGGACATATCAAATCCTAGACTTCAACCAATTTTGACTAGGTTTGATGAGGTTTCAAGGCTACCAAAGATGCCTAGAGGGGTTTTGGGTCATGTGGAGTTTACTTTGGGGTCAAATTTATGGTAGATGAGTGTTGGGAGGCAATAGTGAGTGTTACTACCCTTCTTCCATGTTGGGAACTATTTCCCTAGCATGGAAAGCCATGGTACTTAGCCTTGCTCATGTTTTGTCCAATTCTAGAAATCCGAGGTTGAGAAAGATAGGTTTAGATTACCAAAAATAGAAAGATATTTGTAAATCTAATGAATTTATAAAATTATAAATGTGTTTTCATGTTGGACATGGTATTCCTAGAATGGATACATGGGATTAAGGTTTCCATAATGTTTTAAGTGTTAAAAATGGTGAAAACCTTAGCGTTCATGTAAGTTTTAGTCAAAAGTGAGGGTGTAGGATGGGGCCCACAAACCAAAAATTTAAAATTTTGACAAATTGACTTGATTTCAACTCAAAACCAATGTGAACTAGACTTTCCTCAATTTTTCATTAGTGCACTTGTAGTTATGGTGCACTGAATTAGTACTTGGGGTTTCTTTTAGGTTTTGGATGGGTTTTATATGTCAAGTTTCATACTTTTTGATCATAAGTATCATTCTATAGCAATAGCACATTAGAGGAGAACTCTAGCAGAGATTTTTATGGTAGCCACAACCAATATTTAGCATGAAATCCTCCCATCTACCTTGCAACTAGTGTAGAACTCCCATCTTCTCCTAATTTCCATCATCCTCAACATTGAGCCTGCAATGCATCCAAACATAGAGGCAGGAAGAGAAAAAATCATACAATCTAGAGGATAGATCATCATTCTAGGGAGTTGTCAAAGGTTCCTAGGACTATCTCTATTTAGGCCCCATCTTTCACTACTCCAAGGTAGGCAATTCTACCTATTTTTTCTTGTTTTTTTTTCTTTAGTTTTTTGCTTCATAGATGTTAAGGCCAATTTTTCAAATCTACTTCAATAAAGGGATTAAAATTGAATCTTGATGAAATCCCATCTCCTATCTTGGCTACTCCCATGTAGATCTATAGTTTTTTCGTTGCTTTAGCTTTTGTAGATTTGATTTTGAAAATAGGGCTTGCTATTTTATGCTTTTATTCTTAAAATTGTGGGGTGTGGTCATTTTTTTTAGATATAGGCCTCAGGATTTGTTAAAATTAAGTGTTAAAAACATTGTACCAAATTTTTTGAATGTGAATTTAAATGGGATTTAATGGTTTTGGCTATTTCAATTATCTTAATGGCTATATGAAATTTAGGCTTTGAGATTTTTGAAGTTTTGATATAAAAAAAGAAAGCTATGTTGTATAATTTTCTTGGTACAACAGCTACATATTTGTAAAATTAAAGTTTATGGATTTGTAGCCTTTTGTTTGAGTTTTCCAATGGTTGTTTTCTTATTTAATTTAACATAGAAACAAGGAATTTATGGTTGTTTTCCTAACATTGAATAGTTAGGTTGTTTGTGTTGCTTTTATAATTTCATGTATGTTTGTGAAATTTTTATAAGAAAATAGTAATGGTTTTTTCTATTTTCTAGTCATGGATGCATAGGTTTTAGCTTCAGCTTTCCAATGGAGGTAGAATCACTCCAATCGGACTTAAAAAATTTTTTTATGAATTTTTGTATTAGGCATGTGTAATAAGGATGCTTGTGCCATTTTCTGATTATTGTCCAAATTGATGAATTTTTCTTGCATAAATGGAAATGGTTTTGAATTTTTTCTAAGCATGGTTATGTAGGACTTGACTTAAGCTTTCAAATAGTAGTGGAATCACTCCATTTGAAGCTTAAACAGATTTTTTATCAACTTTTTACTATGGCTATATGAATCAAGGCAAAACTCACGGTTGTAGTACATTACCCAAAATAGAAGTGGTTGATATGTATCAATAATTAATTTTTCTTTTTCTAGAAAAGTAAAAGCTTTTTGTATTTTAAATAAGTTTTATTATGACACATGGTTGTTTTCTAAGTTTATCATTCTTTTTATAAATTTGTGCATTGTTTAGATGTTTTTTCAAATTTATGTATGCTTTGCATAATTTAGATGGTATTTTTTTTCTAAACTTATGCTTGCTTTTTTCCAAATTCATGCATAATTTAGATGCTTTTTCTAAATTTATGCATAATTTAGGCTAAGATATACTTTTGGCTATAAAGGCTATAAAATATGGTAACGATGTTTTCATGGAATTTCTTAAGCTAATTTAGATAAACATCTAAGAGCTATTTACAAAAGTTAATTTCATCTTTGACTCAGGAAGTTTTCTCTAAATTTGTTAAGAGATTTCCAATTGGTCATGATGTAAGGTTGTGAAAGGTTGTAATAATGTTTTCTTATGAAATTACTTAGACTGATTGAGATAAAAACCTTAGAGCGTTTTATAGAGGCTAATTTCACCTCCAATTAGATGTCTTATATAAATTTGCTAAGTAACTCTAATCAGTCATAATGATATTTCTTTGAAAGGTTGTAATAGTGCTTTTTGTGGAATTACTTAAGCCAATTTAGATAAACACCTTAGAGCTTTTTACAAAGGCCAATTTCACCTCCAACTAGATGTTTTCCTAACCTGTTATGAAATTCTAATTGGTGACAATGTTTTGTTTTGTTTCATGCTAGGCCTTCTTAAGGCCTATCCTTATCATAGTGGAGCTAGTTGGTATTTTGTGCTACATTGGCCATCCCAAGATCAATACTCCACCACCTAACATGCCTCTTGGGAAGCTTTCATTATGGTTCCAACCTAGGACAAGGGACTTCCTTACCTACCTCCTTAGGAACTTCAATGTGATGCTATGGTCATACTTGTTCATAGATGTAGTTGGGGTCATTATGGATACATTGTTGCCTCAAGCATCTAGCCTAATTACTAGGTATATTACTGAAAGGCTAGTTCTTAAGACTATAGGGGGGACCAGTAGATGTCATAAGTTCATGTTACCTTTTAGAGATTTGGATAATGCCAAAGCATAGTTAGTATAATACTGACAATACTCTGATGGTGATGCATAGACCTCACACATTATTCTAGAATCCACCTAGCACCATGTATCATCTACAAGGGTAAAACATGATTATTATGATGTATTTATGGTTTTGGCTTAATTACCTTACGTAACTTCATTAATTTAAATTCTTGCAAGGACAAGGTCAACAATCAGGGCTTGATTGTCAATGATCAAATCCTGGTAGTGGCTCAAACATCTTTGGATGAATTCACTAAGAGTCCCCAAATCAAATTTGCTATGTATCAATAGTTAAGAGGTGACTTTGATGAATATGCCGCTAGGTTTAACCTCATATACAAAAAGTACAAGGATGATGAAATAATGCATAACTAGTGGATAAATGTTAATAGCATAGATCAAACACTTGTAGCTAGAACCTCCACACCACAAAAGTAAAGTAAAGGTGAACCTATAATTTCTAGTGTTTTATGGCTTTAAGTGTTTTATTACTTTTCTTGGTTGTTGAAATTGCTCATATGGATACTCACCTTTGGCTTTTTCTTTATAGAACCTTCCATCTTAGCTAATTTCACTATACCACTTTCACATTTATGTTATGAGGATACCCTCATCTTGAAGTTTGGCAATGTGACATCAACATAGGAGTGGTTAAAGGAATAGGCACCTAGAAACATTTAAGAAAACATCTAGTGTGTAGGTTTGCTCAATGTTTTTATGAAACCTATTCCTTCCATTCCTACTACAGAGATGTTGCATGTTATTGACTCCTTTGATGAGGAGGTTGGAATCTTTAGCACCATCATTTGAGGTGTTAAGGTGAACATTTATGTAGATGCTAGCCTCTTTCATGACTTGTCTAGTGTCCCTGCTAATGGGATAAAGGTTCCTACTAGGATAGCGAGGGAATTGGGCCATTGTGAGGAAGTTCTAAAGTGGCTTGGCGCCAACATGGGCCACTCTAGAGTTTCGATGGATAACTTTACAAATCCTAATGCAAAGGAATCATATCTTTTGTTTAGGTCTAATCCATTCCCCAAACTGCTATGGTGGACTTTTAAGAAGGTCTTAATGAAGGACATCAAATTTGATTAGGCTACTACTTTGGCTACTAGGCTTCAAGAGGAAATCCTTATACTCTATGTTAACACATCTATGATAATCCATATGCACTTTGCATTTTTTGCAGGTTATCTAAAGAGGTTTGTGGAGTTTCTAGTGGTGTATAGGAATAGGCGATGGATCTCCCAAGACCCAAGCCAACTTTCTAGGCCTTGGATAAAGCACATTTATCTAATAGTGTAGGTCTAGAACCCACTAGAGGAGATGGATAAAACATTATCCATCACCACTAAGAATCTTGATGTTAGGTAGTATGAGTCTCCTAATAGTACTAATGATGATGAGCCCCTCTCATTTCCTACTAGCATTTAGGATGCCAGACGATGGTGCATGGAGGCTGAAGGGTTAGCTAGAGAGAAGCTCAAGAGACCTATGGAGGAGGCACCCCCATCATCAGATCAACCTACACAGAAGAAGCTTAACCTTATGCCATCATAGCAAGAAGTTATAGGTATTCTTTGTTTAAATTTGGCTATTTCATGTTCTAAAGTTTATGGCTACTTTATGGTTTTATGTGTTAACTAGTTTTCTATGTGCTATGCTTGTAGATAAGCATTAGGTTATAGTAGCCCAAGCTGTTGTGGAGGCAGAACAAAGGCATGCAGAAGAGGCACTCCTAAAGCAACCTATGTTTAATGGACTTGCCAATGCTGATGTAGATTATCTAAATGTCTTGTTTGGTGAGGTGGTACTAGGTACCTCTTCCATCATCATCCTACAAGAGGAGGAGGAGGAGGAGCTAGGTATACCTATGCCTCACTATTTTCACTATATTTCATTGGTTATCTTTGGTTGTCATCCTAACCTTTCAATGATTGTTATGCTTACTGTAGTTCTTAAGCCACTAGCACAAGCTTCCATCCCTGAGTTTCATGTGAAGCCATGGGCAGAAACTCTAGACAAAGTGAAGTTCCTACATAGGATGGCTAAGGACATCATCAATTAATTACATCAGGTCATAAGTGAGATAGGTAAGGATTTTGTTGTATGTGCTTCAGTCATAGGCTTTATTTCTATTATGGCTATTTAAGGTTGTGTTTCATGGTTTCTTTTTGTGCTTTTGTAGTACCATTCATGGAGTGGGATCCTAGTAGAGACATGGAGGTAGAATTCTTCCCTAGACTTCTCCCTAATGTCTCTAGTATACTTGTGAAGCTATACAACACTACCACTAATTTAGCAATGTCATGCACAAAAGTTTCATGGGAGCTAGAGAGGTCCAACAAATTCCTATGGGAGGAAGTTTTGGCCTTAAGGGAAAAGACTCAAAAGTAGAAGGATACAATTAGTGATCTCTAGGACCATAAAACCTTTGTAGAAGCCAAAATGGCTAACTTGAGCGAGTTACAAACTAAGAAGATCATATGGGCCTACTACTAGCATGTTGTNACCTTAAACTGGAAAAACTATATAACCTATGCCTATAATGGCCTAAAACTAGCAAACATTCCTTTCATTACCATATCTCTCATTGCTTAGCCTACTATCACATCGATTAGCCATTTGATTTTATACCACAAAATATTAACATAGCCATTTTAATGTTTACAAAATCTGCTACTGTAAATGCATATAGTAAAAAAAAAAGAAAACNGTATTCTTTATGGCATTAATCTTGGGGATGTTGACTGGATTAACATGATAGAGGACTAGATCTTCCATTCTTTCGAGGAAGGCCCTCCCCACCTACTCCCAAATGTAATGGAGCTAGACTCTCCATAGGTTTGATATATTTTATGTTTTTGTTTTTTATTTAAGTTATGATTTTGGCTATTGGTTACTAACTGGCTATATATATGTTGTTGCATTTCATGCCTTAGGAGACATTGGTAGCCCTAGTGGTGAGGGTAGGAATGATCCACCACTTTCTCCTCTAGATGCCACTTAGTAGCCTCCATTAATTTAGCTTGTTGGCTATTTTTTTTTTGTCTTTATGTTGATGGCTATGGTTAGCAAAAACTATGTTATGGATGGTTATTCTTTGGCATCATTGCTACACATTATGGTTATGGCTATATGTTATGGACATTTTAATTTTAAATTTGAATATTTGGTTTTTTTTTTTTTACTATATGCATTTACAGTAGCAGATTTTGTAAACATTAAAATGGCTATGTTAATATTTTGTGGTATAAAATCAAATGGCTAATCGATGTGATAGTAGGCTAAGCAATGAGAGATATGGTAATAAAAGGAATGTTTGCTAGTTTTAGGCCATTATAGGCATAGGTTATATAGTTTTTCCAGTTTAAGGTCATGGTAGGCCATATTGCCAGTTTAGAGTCTTAGTGGACTGTAGTGCTAGTTTAACGTCTTATTGGATGATAATGCCAGTTTAACATCTTAGCAAAAAAATGCTAATTTAAGGTCATAGTAGACCATTCATGACAGAGAAACTTTTTTGATGTTTAAAACATAAGTAAAAATAAAGAAAGGTTGTAGCAAATAGTTAACAACACAAATAAACTTAGGATACATGCATAAACTAACAAAGATATAATAATTTGCAAAAGAAAAAATAAGGTTGTTTTCCTATCATTGCATATGGTCATAGAGGCATGGGAAGGTTAAGGTAAACTCACTTATGGAGACTCTTCCTAATCTTTTCAAGATTAGGGAGTGAGTAAGGCCTACTCTGCACAAGCTTGTATTCACCATCCCCTTTGCTTATGATGTTAAAGGGAGTTCATCCCATGATGTATTCCATTACCTATCATTGTCATCATTAGTTATCTTAGGTTTTTGCTCTTTATGGATAAGATCTTCTTCTTGAAGCTCCACTTCAGACCTTTCTTCTATGTTTATGTTGTTGATAACTAGAGGAGTTATGTTATCACCATGAATGATGATTTCACCTTCCTTGTAAGGAAGGTGAATTTCTTTATAGATTGGTGATGACATAACTTGTAAATAAGCCAACCAAGGTCTTCCCAAGATCAGGTTGAATCCTAGTGTCTCCTCCATCATTAAGAAGTTTGCAGTTATAGGGAATTATTCTCCAACTACAAAATCAAAGGAGATAGACCTCTTGACAAAAACTCTTGATCCATTGAAGGACTTAAGAGCTATGGTGGTTGTAGGTTGTACTTGCTTAGTTAAGCCCAAGCATTCAATGATGGTGCATGGGGTGACGTTGGTTGTAGCTCCATCATCAACATGCACTTGATGTATTTTAAATTTTCCTATGCATATGTTTATGAATAATGGGCTTGTAGTCACTTCACCTTCTAGCAATTTAACTTTAATTTCACTATTATGAAATGTTAAGGTTGTTGATTTGTCCTTTTCTAGTGATGAAGGAATCATCACTACGTGGATGGCTTCCTCATTACTAGGAATATCCTTACTAATGGATATGAAGGTCAACATTCTAACTAGCACCTCACAATGTGTGGCAAAAGTCATAATCAGGTCATACAAGCTTAGGGTTGTGCTTTTCTATTTGAGGGATTACCTAACTTGGTCCATTACATTGAGGAAGTTTTTATAGTTGGATGTAGGCCTGTCACCCCGGTTCTTCTTTACTCCCTTCATGTGTCCCAAGATGCAAACATTGACTTTAGGCTATGGCTGTTGTGGCTCTTCCTTGTTGTTTTGGTTGTGGGCTTTGGTGTCCTCTTGTGGCTTGTTAATTGAAGGATATGGGAAAGAGGAGGTCATGGGTATAGCTAAAATGGAAGTGAGATTCAATGGACCCACTTCCTTTCATTTCTCCATCTTCTTATCTCCCTTATTGTTAAGCTTTTTGTTATGCTTCTTCCTTTGGTTGGTTGTAGTTTTTTGGTTGTCCACCATTAGCTGTAAGGAAGAGGTTGTAACATTGGCCATCATAGGAGGTCATTATGCAATTGGTTGGGCTATGGCTATTTTGGTTATATTGGGTTGATAAACCTTAATGACAAAAGGTTCCCTTCGAGGCATTCATGATGGTCCTCTCACAACAAAGGAAGATCTAGAGCTATGGGAATTTGAAGAAGCTCTTTCATTGTACAAGAGTGATGAGTGGCGAGGTACCCCTACACTCAACCATATGAATACGAGTGTTTCATGCGCGATCCAGTCAAACTCCAAGGACTAAGTGCTTATGCACCCTAATGGAACACCTAAGGTTAATCAATCATTATCTTCCCAAACTTACTTATATTGTCATGGTTGTATGGTTAAGTAAGCTTGAGGTATATGATTTTTATATCTTTTATCTTTTTAATGTCCTATGCTAACAGGGGAAGGTAAAGAGAACTAAGTAACTAACCTTTCATTAACTATTCACTAACTAAGTTCTAATTGTCCTAGCACCAGTATCCATTCCTACTTACCGTGAACACTCTGAACTAATGCAACACTACTAGGATTACCAAACGCTACTTGTTACTGGGTTACCAAGCGTTGCACATGTGCTCGAAGCAGTCATACTGAGCTCACTTAACTAGGAGAGTCAAGGGTTGAGAGATATTAATCTTCTAAGAAAGCATTTAACAATAATTAATTTCTATTTAGCTTAGCCCACATGCTGCAAGGTTTATCATAAAGTTCGTCTTTATTGCTGTACACAAATGTGTGCTCAGGTACAATTTTCTTGTATAAAGATTCATTCACTTTAAGACTCCTACTGTGGGCACATGGAAACTATTCTAACTCTGGAATGGTAAAACTACTATAGTTTGGCTAAGTGTCTAAGTCTAGATGCCTAAAATAGGGAAGGTTGCCTCTTATTTATAGATATTGCAGCAGGCTGTGATATTGCGTACACAATATCGTAGGGGCAAACGCGATATTGCAGACATGATATCGCATACATGATATTGCATCCCATCATACCCCCATGATTGAATGAAAACTCGTCCTCAAGTTTCTTACAAAATACTAGGAAGGTATGGGATTATTGACTTGAATGATACTAATGGTGAATGGGGTGACATGTGAATAGATCATCATTACAGCACATGACAATATTAGTGTTCATGAAAACAAGAGTGAACACTATATACATTTGACATCCATCCTTATTTGGTAGCTAAGAGAGAGAGAGAGAGAGAAGGAGAAGTTTGTTGCTGCTGATGCTAAGATTGCAACTTCCATTGTCTATCCATAATCATGCCATCGACCTTGTTCCTTGCATAACTATTTCAGCACTAGTCCATTCTAAGTGTTTCCTCCAAATCCAATCCATTAGTGTATGATTTCCATCTACACACACAACACAAAGGGTAAATTAATCATAATGCTATTGATACCTTGCCTTAGTGTAAGGTCCATTAGCTAAGTTGTGATATGGCTAATGTGGATTCTAGAGATATAATCCTAGTGACTACCTAGGGTGTAGGGGTTAGGAGAAAATCGAAAAAATTGGACTAGGACCCCATGACTGAGAGTGAACCTCCGGTAGCGAGAGAATGGAGAAAAAGAATAAGGAATAATGAAGATGGAGAAAAAAAACAATGGTAACGTCGATAAAATGGATGTCAAGGATGGAAATGAACAAAATTAAAGTTGATTGTAGAAAATTTTTAAGGGAAAGAAATTAACGGATGGGCCAAATAGGAATGCCAGTGGGTCCTCCCCAAAGCAGGCTCATGTCCTTAATGCCCTAACAATCCCACATTCCAATAGTCCGTAGGCTCTAGAAATGCCATTTGGAGACAAGAGTTAAATTCTTAACCACAAGAACTTACCAAAAAGAAAACAATGCATCAACCAAAATATAGACTATAGATACAACTAGAAATGAGGTGAAAA
>MNCI01019568.1:101680-181228 GCA_015680685.1 Gnetum montanum
AATCCTTGAGTCCTTCCTTAGTTTGAGAAATGCCTAGTTATTGATTCATTAATAGTTCTATTATTATTATTTTGAAGAAAGGGACTATATAGTTCTAAGCCAAGAGAGACCATAGAAATTCATGGATGCATGGATGATGTGGACTCATTGCCTATTATATCAAAAGAACCATACCTTAGTATCAACATTATAACTCAAAGGTAAAAACAAAACATTAGCAGCCAATGGAATATAGTTCATACCATCATCAGGAGCACTTATTAGGTGACAAACCTAACAAAATAAGTAAACACAAAAATAAACAAAAAAGTATGAATGATGTTGCAAAATAAAAACAAGAAAAGTTAAAGAAAATTCTAAAAAAATATATGTAAAACAAAAATGTGTAAAAAAAAAAACTTAAAAAGGAACTGAGGCCCTTAATTGATCAACATAGGTGGCCATCTCCCCCATGACTAAGTTGGAAGGAAGAGATCCAAAATAATGAGCAAGGTCATCCTTTCTCCAATGTGCTATGTGCATTGACCATTCTAGATTCATGATAAGGTTTGATCTTTTGCACACTAAATAGTATTCTCTTATTGAAGTATTTTTTTGAATTTTTTAGGAGTTTCCAACTTCCCCAAACTGATGTTTTTAAGTTAAGGTTTGGAAGTTGGCAAGGTTCTTGCTCCAGTGCAACTATGCCTTCTATGTGGGCGCAAGTTGGTTTCCCAGTTAGTCCCATGCACGTTGGTGAGTTGCTCTCTTGATTAGTTGTCAACCACTGGGTGTCTTTTTGTTGTGTGGTTGCTACATACAGGCACTTTTGTATGTTAAATTTCTAGGCACACCGGTTGCATATAGGCAATGCTAAACATTTATGTATGCCATCACCCTTTGTATTACTATATGTGATGTATGCAACTTTCTTCTTCTCGATCTTCCCAAAATTTTTTTCCTTAGATATTTTTAGGGAAAGATCACAGATTCATAGGCATGTGTTTATGGTACTTAGCCATGTCCTCCCCATTATTATTGGGAAGTCCCCTTTGTAATTTCTTACTTGTATCACTAGGAAATTAGCTGGGTAATGATGTCCTCCACTAGTCCCAAGGGAATAGTGATGGACTGGTTAGCCAACTCTAAGCAAATATTGCTCTTCTTTAGTGGAGAAAGGTTCTAGGCTTTATACATCTCTTGTGATATTAAGTTGACTCCGAAACCTGAGTCCAGAAGAGATTTACAAGGTTCATTCCCAATGACTTGGAGATAGATTAAAGGGCTTCCGGGGTTAGAGAATTTCCTAGGAAGGTGGCCCTCCTTAATCCAGTCAATGAAGGCATGTGTTAACATAACCATGTGCGTTGAGCTCTATTTTTGGTTTGAAAGGAGCTCCAAAGCCTTATTTGATGGAGAAGCATTCAAAGGCTCAACCACTTGTGGTTGTGAGATCTTGGTTGGACTGTTGGTTCTGAAGAAAGGTCTTCTCTTTGTATAGTTGTTAGAACTAGAAATGGGTTGAATGTTCATAGCTCTCATAGCATTACATTCCTGCGGTTGAGTGGGGAGTTCCCCTTGCATTGCTGGAGCGGGTGGTAATGGAGCTATTTGTGTGAGTTGTGGATGGGTTTGGAGGATGGTATGTTTGTGGGTTGTTTCCCCCAGAAGAAGGAGTCCTATAATACTCCCAAGCTTAGTAGTGACATTGTGGTGTAACGTGACCAACAGAGTCACATTGAGAGATTGGCTACTACACGTAATAGCCATATGGATCCAGTTGCCGGTAAGGATATTTTTGCCTTAGTGGTGGCATCCCCCATGACTGTGGGTATTGCCACTATTGGTGTTGCTCAAGAGGTTGTGGCAGAGTACCACTTGGGTAATACATTAAAGGTTAGTGGAACTTCCTTAGGTTACCTTGGGAATAAGGTAACCGTCAGGGTGCTTGCCGTTTGTTAAGTCGTGGGTTGAGTGCATACATCCTAGACTCTTGTAGCTGTGAGATTACTAGGCAACATCCCTTAGGATGGTCATATTGGCATATCTCACATCCACCATCATTGTCCATATCTGAATCCACAACCTCTTCAGTGATGACCATTTTACCCTTACCATTGTTATGTGCATTATCCATGTCCCTCTTTTTCTTTTTATCATAGTCACTACTTCGCTCCTTAGACTCCTCTATGATTTTAAGGATGATTTTAAATCTACTATCCAAGGAGTCCCACATTTGGTCTACCTTCATCAACACTTCTATTGTTAATTTTTGGAGAGGCAAGGTTTTCCTATTCACCATCTCTTCAAGTGATGACTCTTCCTCCTCCTCACAAAATATCACTTCCCTTTTCCAGAGGGAAGGATCATGGTTGTACTCTTTAACACTTTCTATCTTACGTAGCTCCCCTTCTTCCTTAGCTACTTTCTCCAACAATCTATGAACCTAATGGGACCTAAGCTCTGATAATCTCCTTTGGGCATATGTTCCAAGGGTTCTCCTGGTTTCATGCCTAAGTCCATCTATGAGATGACGTAATTGATCCTACTATGTGTAACCATGGCCTAGGAAACAATGTAGTAGTGTGTAATATCGGCCCATGGTAGCATCCAAGGGTTCATGACTTCCTTGCGTCCATCCTTGGATTTTCTTTGGCAGGTTGGACACCCGAGAGTACGTTTGATGCTTATCATTAAAAAGGTCTAGCATCGTACTCCACCTTTGAATGGATTCCAATTCTAAGAACCGATACCAGCTTTCCGCTTCTTTTACTAGTGTCCTTGGGAACAACTTTAGCTTTTTCCATTCGTTCTCAATGTTCTGCAATGCACATGCATCGTGAAATGCTTGTAAGTGGTTCTAAGGATCAGCATTGTATCCCCCCTCAAATCATGGAATGTTATTCATTTCTAGTCTCTTGATCCTACTATCTTTTTGATGCCTTGTAGATATTCTTATGACCTCCATGATGTCTAACATGCTTCAGGTTGCAAGTAGGGGTTCTTCATGGTCATTTCTTTTGTAGCGTCTATGATGTCTACACGGTTCCCTACTTTCCCTTCTTCCATGTCGTGATTCTCTAGAGTGCCCTCATCCTCATTCTTGACTCTCTCATCGAGGTTTCTCACTCTGTTTACCCTTATCCTCATGATTTGGTTCCTTATGAATGCGTCCTAATACAGAAGGAGAGGGTGAATGTGATGATGAAGGTGAAGAGGAAGGAGAACCATCACCATGATGATGTTTCCTACCTTCTCTTTGGTGGTCTTGGCCCCGATCATGATTATGATCAGACTACCCGTCCTTATCATGTGTTTGTGTTCCCTCATTGAACACTTGGTGTTCATGGGGATCAGAACCAGGATTTTGGATCATGGAGTGGAGGTTCTGATACACCACCTCCTCACCATCGTTAGGAGGGGGAACATCGTTTTATGGAGAACCTATTGAAATAGGTTGACCACCCTCAATTTCTCTTAAGATGGGTGGAGCATTATGGGGTCTTTTGCCCTTCAACGATGTATATTATCTCTCCTGTTGCAAGTCCCTTTGACATTGTGCTTTTATGAGATGATAGTCCCTTGTGTCATGGTCGCATGCAATGTACTCCGCGTACAACTGTGACATGCCTATTCGTGCGAGAGCACAAAGAAGCATGTTGGGGATTGCTCGGTCTGGAAGCAACACTATGTTACCCTCCAAGTCTCTCCAGTGCAGTTGTTCATCTTGATGGAGAATAAAGGTAAAGTCAGATACATATTCATCGTGATGAATATATACCACATGGAATTTTTGAGGAACTAGCGGATCTTGGTTACGTGTGTTGTGCAGCCGACTATCTCTAGTGTTGGTCCTAGGCGATGAAATGCTTTTGTGTGAAGAAGAAGACATTTTTGTCTTGTTCAATGTGTTATTTACCATTGTCTAATTTTTTATTTGATCAACCCTAAGGATTTTTTCTAGCATCCCAATGATGTGAATGATCTCCTATGTTCTACGTAGTGCACAAACAACTAAGTCCTTGGCAATGGCACCAATGATGAGTGGTGAGGTACCCCTACACTCAACCATACGAATATGAGTGTTTCACGTGCGATCCAGTTGAACTCCAAGGACTAAGTGCTTAAGCGCCCTAATGGAACACTTAAGGTTAATCAATTTTTCTCTTCCCAAACTTACTTGTATTGTCATAGTTGTATAGTTAAGTAAGCTTGAGGTATGTGATTTTTATATCTTTTATCTTTTTAATGTCCTATGCTAACAGAGGAAGGTGAAGAGAACTAAGTGACTAAACTTTCATTAACTATTTACTAACTAAGTTCTAATTGTCCTAGCACCAGTATCCATTCCCACTTGCCATACACACCCTAAACTAATGCAATATTGCTGGGATTACCAAACGCTACTCGTTACTGGGTTACCAAGCATTGCACACATGCTCGAAGCAGTCGTACTGAGTGCACTTAACTAGGAGAGTCAAGGGTTGAAAGAGATTAATCTTCTAAGAAATAATTTAAGTATTTAGCAATAATTAATTTCTATTTAGCTTAGTCCATGTGCTACAAGGTTTATCATAAAGTTCATCTTTATTGTCGTACACAAATGTGTGCTCAAGTACAATTTGCTCGAATAAAGATTCATTCACTTTAAGACTTCTACTATGGGCACATGGAAATTATTCTAACTCTGGAATTGTAATACTGCTATAGTTTGACTAATGGTCTAAGTCTAGATGCCTAAAACAAGGAAGGCCACCTCTTATTTATAGACATTACGGCAGGCTGCAATATCACGTACACGATATTGCAGGGGCATACGCGATATCGCATCCCATCAAAGAGTATTTGAATCATGAATAGTTCTCTTGTTGGTCTCTGATTGTCATCAATGTTGAATGCTAAAATAACATAGGGTCTATTGTTAGCATTCAATGGGTCTTTGTAGACTTGCATCAACTAGTTTTGTGGCCAAACTAGGTTGGAAGCATCTAAGACCAATTTTTCTCTTATCTATCATTCTTTTCAAGTCATCCTTTTGAATAAGGCAAAAGTCTATATCATGATCCAGTAGATGATGATAATAGCAAAATTGGTCTAGCTTGAAGTATTTAGGCAAGTGGAGATCATCCTTGGTTTCCTGAGTATGATCTTTAGCTATTTCACATAGTTGCTAGTGTTTCTTTCAAGCATCTTTGATCATTTTTTTATGTTACATGCACCCACTTCTTAATAGTTGGTCTAGCAACTCAGATGGTTTTAATGGAGATGTAGTGTATTTAGACCTATCCTTCCTTTTGAAGTTTAGTCTACTTGTTATTGATGTGATGGTCCTAGAAGTTAATGGTTGGTTATTGTGGCCATTAGTGAGGGCCTTGGATGGGTTGAGCATTAGCCCTTGGTTTGTAATCTTGGTTTCCCTTGTTACAATTTCTACAATAGTTTTGTTTTGTTTACTCTTTTCTTTGTTTCTTCGAGTGTTCTGGTTTTTATATGATATATAGGCTAGATCATGGCTAGTCTCTATGGCATCCTCTATGTTTTTAGTTTGTGACAATGCTTGGCTAAAAGACTGTGGATCAAGGTATTAAAGTTTTAACTTGATGAAGTCATTAACTACTCCCTTGAATATGGCTAGTAAGTGGGCCTCAGCTATGGGCTCTAGTATTTTATTCAATAGTCCATTTCACCACTGAATGAATTTTTGTACTAGTTCTAAGAACCCTTGCTTAACCTTCATGAGTTGGTCAAGCATTGTGTTAGGCTTTAAGTTATACTTGAAGAGGGTGAAAAACTAGGCTACTAAGTCCTCCAAAGAAGATATGGATCCTTTGGACAATGCACAATAACAATCAAGTGCTTTCCTAGTCAAAGACATAGGGAAAATCCTCATGATGATATGAGGCCACAACTGCAAGAGCAAACATTCAAATTGAAAGGTAATAAGCTGAGCATTAGGGTTACCTTCTTCATTGTATTTGCTAAATTATAGAATGGGGACACTAGGAGGGAGTGTCAAAGGTGGGACTATAGGACTTATGGGATCATCATGGTAGAAGTTCATAATCTTAACAATTTTTGTGGTGGAGGCTTTAAGCCTCTTCAACTCCTCCATTAGGTCTTGGATCATTTGGAAGGCATGATCCAAGCCTTGCAATGGTCTCATAGTTTGCAAGGTTTGTAAATAATGTTGTGGCATCTTTTGCAAAGCTTGTGGCCTTGTTATGGATTGCATGATGAAGGAAAAGGTTATGCTATGGTTGTGGCTTATGGGCCAAACAAAGAAAAAGATGTTTGTGTTAATACTTGAGGCACAAACAAGAAAAATGTGGTATGTGATCCTTGTGTTATTGGGGGTCTCATGGTGGATCCCATGAGTAGTTAATGGATTTGTGATGGTAAAAGCCACCATTGATCATTTTGTATATCAAGGCTATGTTGCAAATGGCATTGATGTATTATACTTTGTTGTTTATGGCACTAATTGACCATGATGTGTGGCTACAATCGACATGGGATCTATTATAGTAGGGGAAGGTCCTATGAAGTTGGGGGATGTTTGTTGTAATAGTTCTTCAAGGATGTTTTCAAGTTTAGATTCTACCCTAAATTCATCCTCCTCTTCCTATTATTCCCCAAAGGTAGGCTAGTCATCTTCCTCTTTTACAGAAATCAATTATGCTAGGATGCTAGAATAGACATCGTTAAGAGGAATTTCCTCATATAGGGAAGGGATGTACTCTTTTCCACCCCTCTGTATGAGCTCAAACTGCCTTTTTGTCTTAGCTTCAATTCATAAAATTAGCATGCCTGCTTGTATTTTGGCACAAATGAAGTTATAGCATTCTTCATTAATGGCTACAAAATCAGGACTCTCCCCTCTATCTCTCAAAGATCATCTACATGCAATGATGGCAGGGTCTTTGGGATCATACAACCTCATGACTTGTTGGTTATGATCTTTACCAATGAAGGTGAATGGCAATTTCATGGACTTTCAAAATGACATGGCTATAGTGCTAAGGATTGCTTAAGAATAGGCTATAAATGTTAAGATGGGAGTAAATTCCAGTGAATGGAATTCAAAAACTCTTAGAAGGGAATGAAAATGGCAAAAAATGATATACTTACTATAATTATTAAGTGGGGAATAAGGGGGGTTTACCCCTTTACCAAAAATAGAATATTGACAACGTTGGCTTCAAACCTCACCCAAGTTGGCTTTCCAAGTACCTCTACATTGGGGATGGCAAAAGGGAAAAGAACGAGAGTGAGATAATGTAAATCTCACACAATATTCCAATGTTGGACAGAGGGGGAAAAGTTTGAAGACCAAAAATAAAAGCTTGATAGTCTCCAAGGATGGTTTTGGCAGGCTACCAACTTTCACTAAAAATGAGGGAAAATTAGGCTTGGTTGGTATGGAAACCAATGTTAGTTTAGTGCAAAGATTATGACAAAAAAAATTAAATTTTTATTAAGGCTTCCATGTTGACTTTTCTCTAGAAATTCACAATAGATGTTGTGAAATTCTAGCACCCAAACTAGCTACAACTTCCATGCTAAGGTTTTTGCCAAGGCTAGGAGGGGGGGAGGGGGGGTAAAGGTAGTGTTGGATTCTTTGGAAGTTTTGGCTAGAAAATAACTTTTAACTTGCAACAAAAGTAGATCTAGTTATATAAAATTGGTTTCAAACTTCAACAAAATTAGCCTCCTAATTGCTTCCACGTTAGGTATGCTAGAGGGGAAAAAGAAGGAGGGTAAGATGATGGAAATCTCACACCTCGTACCTCAACATTGATGGGGGAAAAGGTTGAAAACCAAAGTGGAAAATTAGTATTTTTCCAGTAAAATTAGTTTTAGCCAATTGCTAATTTTCTCAATTGGGGGAAATCCAACTCACAGATGAGTTGAACCACCCACTTTAAAATCTAGAGAAAATATTTTTTGATTGTAAAAAAAATACAGGAAAAGAGATATCAACGTTGGCTTTGGGCTGTAAAATTCATAGCAAGTGCTATAAAAACCAAAGCCCAACCACTTGCAACTTTCATGTTATAGTTTTGATCACAAGGGGAAAGACCAGTGTTGATTCCTCAAAGGTTTTGGCTACAAAAAATCATGAAAAAGCTTTCAAAAGGCTATGAAAAGAATAAATCTAATTATAGAATTTAAGCAAAGGCCCTCCTTCTAACACCAAGAAAAACTGTAGCAACTGAAAACCTCGATTACTAGAATGAAAACCAAGGATCCTTAGTGCAAGCAGTTTTCCAACCTAGAATCCCTAGGGCCTTCATGATAAAAATGGGATTTGAGGTGTGCTAGGTAGTTTACTAGATTAACCAGGAACTTACAAGATACCAAATGTGGAAATATAAACAAATCCAAACAATGCACAAAAAATAAAATTTACTTTTGAACATAAAAATTAAAGATTAAAACTTTATTAATAAAGAATAAAGAATAATTTAGAGAAATGTGTACAAATGGTTCTTGGATGAGCCAAAAAGGGGTTCACTTGTGCAAGAGTTCAAAGCCCATTGAAATCAAAGTGATGTGCTCCATGATCCAAGTGCTAAGCCACTCTTGATGTTATCAAACCTTCCTTCACTACAACAACTTTATATTTTCCAATTGGGTTATTGTTGGGGGAGTGATAATGGTGGAAAATTTGGATGCCAAATTGCTCTATGTTGGAGTTTGGAAATCCCAAAATGTAGTGTTGACAACAAAAATCTACCGAATCTCAAGGCCATAATGCTTCTACGCTAGGGTTCAAGAAAATGCAAGTATGGGAATTTACAAGAGATCTTGAGTATATGAAAATGCCCCAAGTGTGGAATTGTGTATATACAAATTACTTAATAATGCTCAAAAATTGTTGAACTTTATCAAAAGTTTCTTGTAAGTGTTGAATCTTGTTAAAAATGTTGAACCTTGCCAAAAATTGCTATAGCATCTAAATGGGGTTGGAGGTTGGCTTTTATAAGATCTTTGGCCCATGAATGAGGCTACAAATTGGTTATGATTTGACTACAAATTAGCTTTGAATCGACTACAAATTTGGCTGAAAATGGTTACAAATTTACTACAATTTTAGGTGAGATTAATGCCCAAATTTGGGAGGTTATTATACATAGTAAGTGCTTCCCCCATGGCCATTCTGTTTACTANACTCCCAAATTTGGGCATTAATCTCACCTAAAATTGTAGTAAATTTGTAACCATTTTCAGCCAAATTTGTAGTCGATTCAAAGCTAATTTGTAGCCAAATCATAACCAATTTGTAGCCTCATTCATGGGCCAAAGATCTTATAAAAGCCAACCTCCAACCCCATTTAGATGCTGTAGCAATTTTTGGCAAGGTTCAACATTTTTAACAAGATTCAACACTTACAAGAAACTTTTGATAAAGTTCAACAATTTTTGAGCATTATTAAGTAATTTGTATATACACAATTCCACACTTGGGGNAAATTTTGCTTTGTGTGGCTTCCATGCTTAGGGATTGAATTTTCCACACTAGGGGAAAACTTTCAAATTGGAAGAAAAATTTCCAAGCTAGGGAAAAAACTTTCACATTAGGGAAAATATTTCCTAGTTTAGGGGGAAAGGTTTCTAGGCTAGGGAAAAGTTTCCAAGTTGTGCATTTGGTCTCCACATTGAAGGAGAGGGGAAAGTTTCCAAACCCCTCATCCTTCCATGCTAGGGGTAGGTGAGATCTACCCCCTTGTAGGTGTTTCCAATGTAGAAAATGGATACCCCCCATAAAACCCATCAAATTACCTTTTTTAGCATTCCAAAAGGCATTTTTAACAATTTTTGTAATCATTGTCTTCTCAATTACACTTGTGAGTACAAAGGTATGGTTAAGTATAACTAAGGCATATGAATTTTTATCATTTTTATCATTCTATGTTCTAAGTTGCCTAAGAATAAAGAATAATGAATAAAGGTATTTAATTACTAAATTAATCTAATCAACTATCTAACACTTAACTAATCCTAACATAAGCATCTATTCCCACTTATCATACACATCTTGAACACGTATGACACCAATGGGTTACCAAACATTAAGCATTACTAAGATTACCAAGCATTACACATATGCTCAAAGTGGTCGTACTTATGTGTTTTAATTAATTGCTATTTAATATATCTTCATTAATTACTTAACTACTTAAAAAATTAAAGGAAATTGCTTAAAATATTCAATGCTTAAAGAAATAATTAAACTAGTCCAAGTGCTACAAGGTTTAATTAGAAAGCTCATCTTTATTGCCACATACACTGAAGTGATTAGGTACAATAATGCTCAAATAAAGATCTGTAAACTCTTTGACTCCTACTATGGGCACTTAGAAAATATTCTAATGTTCAAAGTAGAAAATTGTAAGAGCTTTGCTACAACTATGAAATCTTATTACCATAAACATGGTGAAAGGTGCACATTTATAGGCAAAATAGGATGCCCCATGGATGAGTACATTTCAACGGGTCAAAACTTGTGTTGACAAGATCATGTTGACAAGATCCCATCAGTGGGATTGCGTCAACAGCATCCCATCTACACAGCCAAACCATGTGACTCATCAATAAGTTAGTTAATAGACTAGTTAACTAGTTAGATATTTAATTACTCAACATTTACTGAATTATCTAGCTATTAGGAGAAAAATATAAAGATACTTATAAACATATATATCATATGCCTTAATCTACACTTAATCATGTACTATTAACCCAAAAGTGTGAGTTAAGAAGATAATGAACTTACAACTACACAATTCACTATTTAAGAATATTATCCACTTCGATAACTAAGTCAATGGTGTTCAACCAAATTGCTAATGAATTCTTGTGATTCATACAATTGGTGTAGGGGATACCTACTACTCATCACAAAGAAATTAAAAATCAAAAAATTTGAAAAGTGTAATAAAAATTATAAACCAAAAAATTATAAAATAAAAAGAATTTTAAAATATACTTATTCATTTCTTATTCAAGATAGAACACCTCCCCCATGACTAAACTCATGACTGAGTGTTCAAAAAATGGACTCTAGATCCCTAGTATCATACACTCTAGGTTTCTCATTTATTATTCTTAATGATTTGTGTTTTTATTTATTATCCCATGTGACATTGATTATAATCAAATTTTAATGATATAAATATACATATCTTGTTGGACTAGATGATACTCTTATTTTAGAGGGCTTAGATATGTTTTCATATTTTTTCTTAATTTTAGATTTTTAGTCTCCTTATTCACTACTTGTGTTTAGTGTATGATCATGGTTTAGGATATCCTTTTGCAAGTTCTTAATTTGGATCATTTTCTCAAGATAGGAGTTGATAAGTGAATTGGATGTTTCCATGCATATTTTAGGTAGTTTTATGTTTTCATTTCTTAATCAGTGGGTATCTTATGGTTTATTGGTCATTATGTCTTTTTACATACACACTTATTTTTTACATTTTTTGTGGGTTGGTGTAAGAATCATGTTGAGATTCTAAATGTTTGATCCACAACTACATCTTTCTTCATCATAAGTAATGCATGGAATCTTATGTCAGTATGGCTCTATGATTATCTTCTTAGAAAATTTCCAAGGAAACATCCCTCATTCCTAGCTTAGCATCAATTGTGCTAAGTCATGCTCTTCCCATAATGATAGAAAAGTCTTTGTTATCATTCTTCACATTGATCACAAGAAAATTTTCTAGATAGGACCACCCATTATTAGTGGTTACCACATCTTCTATCTATCCCAAAGGAATGGTAACTCATTAATTTGTAAGCTCTAGTCTTATGTTGCACTTCTTCAATGGTGATAGGTTCCATGTCTTGTATGTTTCTTGAGATATCAAGTTAACTCAAGAATTTGAGTCTAGTAGAGGTTTGTAGGGTGGATTTTTAACAATTTGTAAATAAATTAGAGGACTTTTAAGATATATTCTTTTCTTAGGAAGAGTTCCTGCAATTAGCCAATCTAATAGTATATCAGTTAACATGACAGTTGTAAGTTGTTAAGTTAATTGTTGTGTAAACATGGTTTTTGTAGGAGGATCTATCATAGGAGGAACATGATTGGATAAAGTCCTATCTCTACCAACATTTTGTAGACTTGTCCTAAAGAAAGGATGTTTTCTAGATTTACCTTTAATGTCTCTCTATATACTCACTTCACTAGTCGTAGTTTTCTGTTAAGATTACATTGGCAGTTCCCTTTGCATGACTAGTGGCGATACTGGTGGTAACATATTGGGAGCTTGGAATGAGAAACTAGCTATTGGTTAGGATGTATATGAATTTGGATCCATGTATGAGGTAGTGGATCTATGATACTCTAGTAGATAATAAAGAGAGGAAGTGTGGATAGAAGTATTTATAGGGAAGATTAGATGTTGGATTAGTACCCATAGGGATTAGGCTACCTATATGAATACTATTACCTTGGTGGTGGCATTTCCCATGCTTGTAATTGTTGCCACTATTGTTGGTATTGTTCCTATAATTGAGGATAAGCCCTATTTCAATAGTACAATTGTTGGCAGAACTATCAATAATTAGCTTGTGGATAAGATAATCATTTGGGCATTTCTTCTTGACAAACTTTAGATTGAGTATGTATTCCCTGAACTCTTGTAAGTGGGCCATAACAAGGCAACATCACCTAGGATGTTCATATTAGCACACTTTATATCCTTCGTTCTCTTCTAAACTAGAGTTTATTACTTCCTCCATTGCATCAACTTTTCCTTTGTTTTTATAGTTTTCTCATCCATTGTCTCTTTCTTCCTCTTATTTTTACTTTTGTTTAAGGCTTGTTCAATTCTTCCCTCTACTATCTTCAATGTTATAGAAAAGTTTTCGTCTACAAAATCCTACATTTTTTACAAGGTTTGTACATATATCATCGAGTGACTTCTAGATTGGTAGTCTTTCACTAGATCATATCTTTCAAGGGTCCTTATTCTTCTAATTCACATATTTTTATATCCCTTTTTCTTATTGCTAGATCTCTGTATATTTTTTTACTGATTCTCTTTTCGTTAGTGCTCCTTCCACTTTAGCCACTTGGTCTATGAGTCTTTGGATTTGATGAGCTATCATTTCAAATAACTCACCTTAGGCATATACCCCAAGGGTCTCCCTTGTCTTGTTCTTTAGCCTATTAATGATATGTTTTAGTTATTCCCTTGGAGAAAATTCATGGCCTAGGCACCTATGTAATAAGGAATAGTACCTACACATTATTGCACCAAGGGATTCATGTGTTCCTTATTTTCATTCTTGGATCTATTTTTTCAAATTTAACACTTTGGAATAAGTTTGATACTTGTCATTGAAAAGTTCTAACATGGTACTCCATTTTTGAATTGATTCTATCTTTAAGGATCTATACCAACTCTCTACTTCCTTTATGAGTGTTTTAAGAAACAACTTCAATTTTCGCTAATCATTTTCTATGTTTTATAGGGTGCAAGCATCATGGAAGGTTTGGAGATGGTGCTGTGGATCTACATTGTATTTGCTTTCAGATTTTGAAATATTATTTATATCTAGTCATTTGATGTGACTGTTCCTTACATGCATGGTAGGAATATACATAGTTTCCTTAATGTTTATCATGTTATTAGGTACCAATAGGAGTTCTTCATAGTCTTTAGGTTTGTGAGCTCTATTGTGGTGATGATTCCTCTGATGCTCATGATGCTCTCTCATCTCATATAAAATGTTTTCTACTCTTTTGTTATGATTATCTTCCTCTTTATTAGGATGCCTTCTTTTTTTTTGCATGTCTCTCATTCTTTCCCCATCATGATCCCTTAGTCTTTGTTCTCTCTTGTCATAATCTATGGATGAATATGAGAAAGAATATGAAGATGATGTTGATTGGTTCTCCTTCTATGACTCCTTGATTTATCTCTTCTTGACCCATTGGAGGTCTTAGGCCTTAAATTCCTCCTAAGCTTAGAGTCATTATCCCTTCTTGGGGTTTTTGCAAGAGCTGAATGTAGTTTTATCTTAATGAGATCTTCAATGTGGATGATTAGTGTTTAGGAATGAGACCCATGAGCTTGATAAAGCTTCTGGGTTTGGAATACAGCATCTTCCTTTTCTTCTAGAACAATTATTTAAGGTGCCTTCTTTTCTTTGTCATGTTCATATCTTGTTTCCATGATGGCATTCCTTCTTTCTTGAGCTTTCATTGGCTGGTATGGCCTAGTTATGCTCTTAGTAACTTGATAGCCTTCTTGCACATGACCAAGGTTTGAACTCATGAGGGCTATTTGAAGCATTAATGGTGCTAAACTTTTAGGTGGAAAAACAATGTTGCCCTATAGATCTCTGCATTTGAGTTGCTCATCCTAGTGAAAAATGAATGTTAAATCTAGATGATAAGAATCAATATGAGCATATGAAATTCTAGTTTGCATTGGTGTATTCCAATCTTCTTCATTATAATCTTTTTATGACTTTCATTAAAATCAATAATAGATGGAGATTTTTCTTTAGTTTTAGAAGCTATGTTAATTTTTTGATGCTTAAGTATGTATGTTGAGAAATTATTCTAAGTATGAAATATACTTTGTGATGCTTGATATAACGAACATTGTAAAATCAACTAACTAGCAAACACATCCATAGAAATAGCACCAATGATGAGTAGTTGGGTATTCAAACACTCAACCATATAAGTCATAGGTATTCATGCATGATGAAATTATAATTTGTAGATGGGCAATGTAAGGATGCTAGCAAGTTGATGTTAAGTTCATGATCATTGTCTTCCCACTTAGAGTTAGTGAGATGTAAATTGTATGGTTTAAATTTAGTGAGGTATATGATGAATTTATGTTGTTTAGCTTTAAATATGTTAAGTGTAAGCATGAGAAAAATGATTGTAAAATTATAATACTAAGTACAGTGAAAATGTAAATCTATTCTATTCATTTAGCAATATGTATCCATCCTTAGTTTTTCATACATATCCTTGACAAATGTAATTATTACTAGAATTACCAAGCAATTTTACTACTAAGCGAATCAAGCAAAGTTACTACTAGGTTTTCAAAAAAGTACATTTTATGTTTGAAACCAGTCATACTTACTCCACTTACTAATAGATATTAAAATATTAAAGGACCTAGGAAATGTAAATTACTAAATAAAATTCAACATTATGGAAAAGTAAAACTATGCTAAGTGAAATGCTACAATCGTGAAGAACAATCTCAACCTTTATTTTCATTTATGAATTATGTTTAAGAATAATCCACTCAAATAAAGATTCTATACAACTATAATTCACCACACTATAAGCATTTACTCTAACTATAACTTATGAAAAAAAAAACTACACTAATTTTTCTAAGTGTGGGCAAAAGTTATTTTTTCAATGTGATAGTGGGTTGGTATTTATAGGCATGACCATGACCCACATCATTGCATCTACAATGACACATGTAGAGCTACAATATCATAGATAAAATATTGTAGCCTTCATATATAAAGGTTTTATCACCTACAAATGAGCATTTAATTTCATATACATATAATATTTAGAATTTAGATTATGAAGGATAGGCTTTATTAGTCATGTTGGATTATGCAGGATAGGATTTATGATAAATTATCACATTCTTATCATGGTCATGTGAATGTAGAACATGTAAATCTTGGAGAATGATTAGCCATGATTACTAGGTGACCTTAAAAAAATCCCTTTTCCTATTCCTATGTTCTAGCCCTCAAGTGTGATGATCCATGGATGTCTTGTATGTGGGACAAAGTGAGTTCCCCTCCACTTGAAAATCCTTAGCTTCCCAAGTGACCTGCATTGATGCTACCTAGCTCAAAGTTAAAGGCACATGCATGAGGGTTGAACTGCATCATGATAAAGTTTTTGAAACAACCTTGTTTGTTTGTAGTATAGCTAATTGATCAAACTCATGTTGGAATTCCTACCATAAAAATGAAGTGTACCATGAGCATAGTTTTCTCAAAAAAATAGAAAAAGAAAAAGAAGAAAAAAAAAAGAGAACCATGATCATTGGTAGTGTAATAAGTTCCTAAGTGTGATGGGGTTTGGTAGCAATCCTCACCCTATATATATATATCCTCATACTTTTTCCATTTTTCCTCTATTTATCTCATTTTCCCCTTGCCCTTTTTCATCACCCCTCTCTATCTTTTCATTTCCAAAGAAAAAAAGAAACAAAAACACTAATGAAAAATCCAAAAGTTGTGTCTAGCCATGATGTAAAGGAAGCATAACCTCTTCATAAAGTCAAGTATAATTTTTGTTCTCAAAGGTATCCTCTATACTAATAACCTTTATCTTAGAAACAGTTGGGAATGTAATCTTGACTATAAATTATAATTTTAAAAGTTTACATGGAATTTATTGAATCTAGATTAAACAAGGCAAGGGTGACCAATGTTTAGGTGCTCTTTGATTATATAATTATTTTAATCATAATTGAGCATGATAGTCCACTTTATAATTTTGTAAGTTTTCTTTAGATCATATCATGATTACATGATCATTATAGTTTTTATATTTTGCACTTTTTGCATCATTAAAATATCTATTGGTTTTGGTATCTTTGCACTTACATGCAACTCAAAGTTTGGGGGCTAAATGTTGATCTTAACATTCCATGCTAAGCACTTAAAAATGCCTCATTAAATTTTTTCTACCATCAATGTTTAAGCTTGTAATTTCATTAGTAACATCTTCTAAGACAAGGGGTAGAGGTAAGTTTAGGAGGCATTTTTCATAATTTTAATTATTAATTAAATATATCAGCAATTATCATTATCATAATTACTAAACAACATTATGTTGATTACTTTTAAATATAAATATTTTGCCTAGGTGAAGGTCCTAATTAATTCAAGATAGGTTTATATCCGCAAAAAAAATATAAAAATATGATAAAATACATTTATTAAAATTATGTAGATGCCTTAGATTTACCTATAGTGTTGGGGGGGTGTCGGACCCCGAAAAGAAGTTCTATTGATATTAACAGTGTATCAGTTACAATAACTTGAACAAGTCATAGGGTTAAGGGGAAGGGGAAGCTGAGAGCACTATGCATGAAACTCAGGAACAACCTTATAAATAAACGAGTATAAAAGGAGGAAACCCAAATTGGGGTACCACCAAACATCCACCCATGTTAACTTGTTACAAAATAGAATGACATAGGATTAGATAAGGAAAAAAAACTCTCAATTAAGGATAGAGAGAGTTCCAATGGTGACTTCTCACAATAGAAAGGGAAAGCCTCCTTGTAAAGATTATTGATGATGAGTGTTACTGAAATGCACAAGTCTTTCCCATGGCTGCAAAAGATGAACCAATTGATGTTTATCCATATTAAACTTGGATGCTTGAGATGTGAGTTGGAAATGAATGAGGCAAAAGATCTGCAACTTCTCCAACCTAGTGAGCAAAAATTTATTAGAATAATCTGTCCTTTAAAATATAACATTGCATCTTCGCTTCCAAATATAATATAAAATAGTAGGCCTAATAACTTTTCATAGAAACTTGAGATTAGCAGAAGTAATGTTTAAAAAGCCAAATATGACATCCTCTTGAGATAGCTTGTATGAAGGAAAAACTATGGAAACCCACTCCCACACATGCTAAGCAAAGGGACAATGCCAAAACACATGGACAAAGTCATCTTGTCCACCACAGAGAGGGAAATTCTGATTGGGAATTCCTAGATATTCTAACCATTTACCAATAGGTAGACCATGATGGAGGAAACACCAAAGGAATTGTTTAATTTTGGGGAGGGTCAAAAGGTTCCAAATATTTTGGAAGAGAGGGATCCAAAATGAAACTGACTCATGTTTGTGCCAATGCTTATTTCAGCATTGAATGACCTCAGATGGATCATGCATAAGATGAAAGAGGATAGATGGCTGGTAGGGTAAGGGTTTAACCCCATTAAGCCATTGAAGGCCTTGAAAAGGGCTTTGCACTGTAACATCAATGTGCCAATGACCATGGAGAAAGGAGTAGATCTGGACTAGGCAATGGTTCATTGCAGTCGACTCCCCATACAAATTGCTAAACTTAACCCCTGAAATCCAACGACTAGCCAGCCTAAGACAATTCAAGGAGATGACACCTTTCCGAAACCACGAGGTGGCCACCTTAGCCTTTGTGATGGGAAGAGGAGCGGGTGACAAAGGTAACCACTACGGACACAATCTAGAGAGGATAGTAGGGTTGATCTTGATGTTAGTCTAGTCTATGTAACTGTGTAGAATTTTCCAGGCCCTCTAGATGCTTTTGAAAACATGAGATATTGGAAGAATGATGGTGAGGGGGGAAATGATCCAATTGAAAAAATGGATGCATTTCTAGAAGGGCTTGTGTTTAGGAAATGCTTGATGAATTCTTAACTGGAGGAGAGTCCCAATGATGTCTGAGGCATCTAAATGCTGAACCAACCACTTAGCAACCAAGGTAATTCCCCACTTATAGGAATTCAAAAGAACTAGGCCACCTTTATTCTTGGGGAGTGTAACTATATTCCAAGCGACTTGATGAAATCCTTTCTGAGAATCTTCGGAGGACCACATAAAGTCACGAAATAACCATTCAAGCTTCTGGTAGTCAACTTGGGAGGGGGCCCAACATGAAGAGTAATACACATGGGTTGACGCACATATGGACTTACATCCAAGGTATTTACCCACAAGTGTGAGGGGTTTAGTCTTCCATTTATCAAGTTTTTTTGAATCTGAAAAGTAACCTACTCCCAAAGAATAGAGGTTGAACCTCTAAAACAGAAAGGGATCCCCAGAATCTTAACAATGTCTTGATCCTGGAGCCGCTTCTAGTTATAGTTGGTCACATGGTTGTAATTGCCTGAAAATCTATAAACAGAGGATTTATTCTAATTTATAGTGGAACCTGAGAGTGTACAATATTGCTCCACTGTTGATAAGAGGCAGTGCAAATTGGTGGCTGTGTTTTGAACTAGAAAGAAAGAGTCATTGGTGAAGTGCATATTGAGGAGCTATTTTTGAGAGGAAGATAGGCAAACCCTAGTGAGAACTTTCATTTGAATGTCCATGTTAATCTGATGAAAAAGAAAGTTTACGGCGATGATACAGAGATAGGGGGCGAGAGAGAAACCTTGTCGCATTGACCTATGTATTGGAAAGGGAGAGGTAATGCCAAAGGTAGTGGCTATTCTTGCAGTAGCATCTAAGAAGAAGCATTTCACCATATGTAGGAACTTAGGTCCAAAACCAAGTTTGGTCATGGTCTACAAGATAAAATCCCACTTTATGTTGTCATAAGCCTTGGCATAATGAAGTTTCACTAGGAGAATATCTTGTCCATCATGCTTAGCCCACTTGAGACCTTCCCATGCCGCAACCACATTGTCTAAAATATATCTACCAAGAACAAATCCTGTTTGTTGGGGAGATATGATCTGGCCAAGAATTTTTTTTAGTCATAAGGCAAGGCACTTAGCACAAATTTTATACACTACATTGAGGAGAGTTATGGGATGCCAATTGGAGATATCGACAAGATCCCCAAACTTGAGGAGGAGATGAATTACCCCTTCATTTAGATTGGGCCCAAGGGAACCAATTAAGATAGCCTTATTAATGACCTGCAAAAGATCATTTCCCATCAAATCCCAATGATTTTGAAAAAATTCCACAAGGAAACCATCGTAACCAGGAGCCTTTCCCCAACTTAACTTAGAACAAGCCACCTATAGCTCCACCAGAGTGATATTAGCATCAAGACTTTGTAGCATAGTGGAGTTGATAAGGCAAGGATAATTGGGGGGGGTGGTAGCAGTGAACGAAGAGATGTCCATTGGGGTTGCTGCGAAAAGGGTTTCATAGTGATTCTTGAGAAAAGACAGGATACTGTTGTGGTCAGTAATGGTGGTACCATCACTAGAGATTTTGTCTATAGAATGCGAAGGGGAAGTAGAATTGAGATACTTAAAAAATTCCTTACAGTGTTCATCTTGAATATTTAATCAAGTGAGCCAACTTTTAGTTAGGGCACTTTGTGCTCGATACACATCCCAATGTTGAAAGGCTAATCTTGCTCTAGCTAGCTCCTCATGAACTAGAGTGTTGAAGGGATCTTGAGCTAGTCTATTAGTGAGATGCCCAATAGTGAGGTGAATTTTGTTGTATTCTTGTCAGGCCTGAGTACCACTTCCTTATCATACGAACGAGCAAAGTTCCACACTCGAAATGAAGCCTAATGCCACTAGTTAATCCAACCCATCTGATTTAGGGGCCTAGGTCCGGCATTCCAAAGGTTGGATAGAAGAAGTTGGGTAGCAGGAGAAGAAAAATAGTTGTTGTGTAGTCAGAAAAGATCGAATTGTCATCGATGAGGACTACCATGAATCTTGATGGATATGAAGATAGAAAGATGGTCTGATAAGGTGGCATGGTGATGAACCGTAGTAGTGGAGAAGGCTTGCCAGAAGGAAAGGGTGGAGAAATAGAACCTATCTAACCTATTGCAGATGCAAGCCTACCCAAGATGGAGATTGCTCCAGGTAAGTTTGTGGAGGGGAATGCTCGCGGAGGTGTCCATCCCATCAGAAAGGTAAAACCTTTACTCAAGATTGGGCAATTGAAAAAACACCCCTTTGAGCTTATCTTGAGGGAATTCAACCATATTAAAATCTCCTCCGAAGATCCAAGGCACTAGGGGAAGAGAATTTGCAAGTTCTTGCCAAAGGATAGCCTGTTCTAGAGAGTCGTTTGGGGCATAAATCGAGCAAATACCAAATGGGCCATGTGAGGAAGAGAAGGTGGCCTAGGAAACTCTATGCTCAGAATTAGAACCACTTTGAAGGATTTTAGTTTTCTAGTAGGGTGAAAGGCGAATGGCCATGCCTCCTTTCCCGCTCACATGGGACGTTGCTAGGATTAAAGAGTGAGAAAGAAACCAATGGGCGGAAAAGGATAAAAGGTTAGCTGAAACTTTAATTTCTTGAAGGAGAATGAAATCAAAGGCTATATTAAAACTAGAAATAAAGTTGCTTGCTTGCTTCCATCGAAGCCTACCAATAAGGCCTCGAACATTCCATGAAAGGAGGTTCATGGAGAAACAAGGGGCAATTTGGGTGATAGGTCAATGGAAAGTTCGGAAGTCAAAGTATCAACTACCATTGTTTCTAACATGAGGGCAAAGGAGTTGTTGGTAGAGACAAGGGCCATGGAAGTGTTTAGTGGAGAGGAGCTTGAGGGAGAAGTAGAACTAAAGTAAGCTTTGACTTGTTTCCTTCCACTGCCCACCACAAACTCATCCATCAAGATCGAGTCTATGATTGCCTTAGAGGGGATGACATGGATGGAGGTGTGAGTACTTGATTGTTTCTTTTTGGCTTGGAGGGGCTAGACTGAGAGGAGGATTGTGGGGTTGTTGGGGAAGGAGAGTTGAATTTAAAGGATACTGAGGATGGGCGTAATGGTGTGATTGGGGAACAGGTTTTTTGAGATGCTACTAGTTGTTTTTTCCTTGCTATGATGGGGCACTTTGATATATGATGCTCGGCCCTATGACAATAGCTACACAAGTTTGGAAGGTAAAAATAGTCCACTTTTTGGGTAAAGAGTTTTCGACCAGCAACAAGGGTTAATGAGGTCTTCTGAAGAGTGATGTCCAGTTCAATACAATAACGGTGAATTTGAGTTCCATTAATCATCGTACAATGCTCGGAAATAATAGGACCCAGGGTGCTCACAATGTCCCTCTTCACAGAAGATAAGTGGAAGATTGGGTAATTCCAAGTAACATGGAATTATATTAAAAGCTGGGTCATTGACATTAAAGTCAAATCTCCAAACACATGCTATTAAAGTTGCATTCCGCCTTCTTGACCTTAGAGGCATAGGATAGTTCTACCAAAATAAAACATATTTCACACATTATATCAATGTTTTATTTTTTATCTCTTGGAGGATCGTAGAATCGAGAGGGTTGAAGGAGGCTTTTAACTTGAGTGTTTATGCTTGGGGACCTTGGTAAGGACCCACAATTTGAAAAAAAAAAAATAAAGCAAGTTGCGAAATCTTTAGAAACTGCTTTGAAAATAGGTGACGTAGAAGAACTTCCAAGAGCAGAGAGAATCCGTCATTGTGACACACCTACCCACGAAACAAACCTAGCCTCTTCACAGCAACAACATAGAAACACTTAGCCCAAATTGATTCTCTGGAGCAGTCTTGCAGAACCCGGATTTATTATTTCAGATCGTGGGGTTTTTAAAGATCACGGTCTGTTTTCACAGATCACGTTCAAGATCAGGGCAGCGTTCTGTTTGATTTTGATCGCAGGCTAGAACACCACGCCGTGGGGAATTTTGATCATTCGCAGGGTTTTGATCGCAGGCTAGAACACCACGCCGTGGGGAATTTTGATCATTCGCAGGGTTTCTGGGGTCATGGACGTGGTTGTGGGCGCGGATCTGCAGCTTCCTCGGGTCGTGGCCGCGGATCTGCCGGTGGCCACGGTTCGACAGGCGGTCGCGGTTTTGCAGGCTGCTGCAGTTTTGCAGGTCTGGGCCCTCTTGCAGGGCGTGTAGCAGGGCACAGCGATTTCCCAGGGCGCGGCGGTTTTGGGCGACGTGGATCCGGCTTTGGAGGACGACGCAGCAACAGTCAGCGCGGTCCACGAGGACCACGCACCGCGGCCAAAGTGGCCCTCTAGACAGCACGCGGCCACCCCACCCACCTGCAAAAACAACAACT
Source organism: Gnetum montanum (assembly GCA_015680685.1). NCBI lineage: Eukaryota > Viridiplantae > Streptophyta > Gnetopsida > Gnetales > Gnetaceae > Gnetum > Gnetum montanum. Next base: position 124,451 of record MNCI01019568.1, read on the forward strand.
AAACAGTCAGAGTCAAGTTAATTAGCAGAGGCCGGAGCAAGCGTGATTGGCATCTCAGAACAAGTCTGCCTGCGCGAGAGCAGCCGAATCGATTTACCCGCGGTGTTAGCCAGCTTATCACACAAATGGTATTTCCGAACCATTTTTAGGAGTTCCTGGTCAAAGATAGCTTCCGTTTGGATAATGGACAGAAAAGAAACCGATAACATGCAAAGGGCCACATGTTAAGTGTAGGTAGAAGGGCAAGAAATGTCAGATGTCGAGGTTTGCTAAACCGTCAATGACCTTACATTCGAAATTGCTAAGGTTTGCTGCAGCCCTGCAATGTAAATTGGAGAGCAGCTTGGCGACCGTTGGTCGCAATGCTCTTCCCCATCATCTACACCTTAGTCGTGAACATTAGTAGGCTGAGGGAGAATATGTTGATTTCTGACCAGTTTCTTGCCAAAAAAAAACATCAATTCCAAAACAAAGATGTAGCAAGTCTTAGGATTCTCTTACTTTTCGCCACTGCCGGTTTGCATGGAACATTAATGGTAATATGACAAAAAAAGAACATGGGATGGTTTCCGTAACAGCGGCAGACTCACGGACAAGGCCAAGGTGCAGTGCAAAGACGGTGACAAGTAGAACGAGGATTCCATTTCACATCTAATCTGATTTTGGTTCTAGTTTTTTCTTTCTTTCTTTTTCCGGCGGCTCTGCTTCCAACGGAGTGGAGAATCACTGAAACATCGTTTCATTTCATTTCGTTTGATTTTTCTTTGTCGCAGATTGAGCACAGAACGCCATGGAGCACAGAACGCCATGGAGCACAGAGATTAGGAACGTGGAGGTGAAAACAAAAAGTTCTAAAGAAAATGTTTTGAGGATTTGAAGCACGTGTTATCTATGCTCGAGTTTGCGAATGGGGAAATACATAGGGCTTCTCGATGCCAGCATCCGTATCATTGCGAGGTTTCAATTGCATTGCCTGTAAATATTTTGCATGTATTATCATCCTCCTCTAAAGATGGCGATGCTGCGTCTCCCTCTTCTGCTTCTGTGGCCTTGCAGAGCTTTTGCGCCTCTGGATTTGGAGACGATATTATTCTCTTAGATACTAAACCAAAAAGATTTTTTAACGCCTTATTTTATTGTCTGTTTGCCATTGTTGTGTAATTTCTTTTCACTGTCCTTTTTTTTTATCCCAAGCTTACATCGATTCCGTGTTACAAAGAAAGCCGGTAATTATTTAATTACTCAAATATTTTTATTTTTTATTTTTTAAGATTGTATCTTTATTCTTAATTTTCTTATTCAGGGCAAGCCTTGCAAATGGTTTCATCATGTCTAGGAAAAGGACGACCCAAGGACCTAAAGAGGAGACTGTTACTTTAGGGACCTACAGTCAGGGACGGAGAACATATATTCGGTGTCGCTCATATATTTGCATCTTTCAATGATACATTAACCTTGGTATCACTGCCCTTCACATTAACCTAAGGGCCACAAGAGGAAATAAGACCAAGACCTTTGAAAGCCGTGCTTGCTTATCATTTGCAATTGGATTTTTTCTTTTATATATATCTATATATGGAAGAACCAAATTGCATTATTTGCTTTTTTGGATTTTTATTTAGCAACATGCTAATGAAAGTTGATAGCATTTTAGTTGTTGTATGAGGCTCTACAAACATATCATTTTGTGTTGACCTATTAATTGGTTGATCCTAATACCTAAGTCTTAGAATTTGAATAATACATTTTAGTAATTTTTTTATTTTGTTATAATGCATCCTACCACATTCTATCCCTATTATTTTTTGACTGTTTAACATAATTTACAATGCTAAAGTTTTTGTTTTTTCTTTCTTTCTTTTCTTTTCAGGAAAGAGAACTTTTAGGAAATCATGTTAAAATGTTTATTTTTTCCTTTCTATTTGTTTATGAAAAGCGATGCTATTAGTGTGGTGTTTATTTGTTGGAAGTTGGGAAGATGCCAGAAGCTAAAAGAAATGGAGATTCAAACTATTTGGAGGAACCAAGCTTCAAAAGACAAAAGCATTAGCTGAATGAGAGAGTGGGAGAAGAGGGAAGGAAGTTCTAAGGATGATTTTTAGGAGAATAAGATATCTCTATCCACATGGGTCATTTGAAAATTTTATTGTTTAATGTTAAAATGAACATCTCATATTGCTAGTCACTTTCCCAAAACCTACGTTGGTATCCTATCTGTCTTTGCCTCTTCTTCTTCTTTCTTGGAAGAGTTTAGAGCACTCTAGGTGAAGGAGGAAGAGATTAAGGTGAAATTGTATTCTAATAGGGCAATTTCTGTTGAATTACCAAAGGAAAAACAGGCCCAATGGAAGGACCTACTAAAGGAGATTTATCTCTTGGAGGTATGGGTAGGCCAACTCCAATAGGAAGTCATCGTTTTTGTGGATAGAATTAGAAGCTCATTACAAAGTTAAGCTTTCTTCATTTTAAATTAATTATTTGTACTATTATTTCATATAGTTATTATGTTTTTTTTTTGAGTTTTGAGTTTCATGCTATTATTCAAAGCTGGTTGTAGTTTATATAGTATCATCCAAACATAATATAAGTTTACATCATTTTACATATTCATCACTCGGGCTTTTTTGCCCCTATTAGCTTATTTCATGTTTAGAATCTACTTTATCCAAATTTTCAATTTATTCTTTATGGAATGTTATATTCTAAAATTTACTTATAAATTGGCGTAAATCGTCAATTTATAGCTTCACCAATAACTACAGTCATTTGCCCAACTATAGTTGGAAGCGTACTCAAGATCATGAGATCATTAAGCTTTTGGGAATTCCCTTTCGCTTTAGAGGCCCAACGTCAGAGCTCTGGGACTAAGTACTTTCTCGAATTCAAAGAAAATTGAAAAATGGAAAACCAAACCCCTCACCCTCGCCGGTAAGTATCTAATCTGTAAGTCTATTTGTGCCTCTACCCATGTTTATTATTCGTCATGTTGGGCCCCTTCCCATGCTTCTTATCAAAAGCTTGAATGATTATTTCGAGACTTCATGTGGTCGTCTAAGAACTCCCAAAAAGGCTTTCATCGTGTCGCCTGGAATATAGTAACTCTTCCTAAGAACAAAGGTGGATTAGGCCTTTTGAACTCCTTTAAGCAAGGTCTCACCCTAGTCGCTAAGTGGTTGGTTCAACACCTGGATGCCCCCACTATTATTGAGAATCTTCTTCAGTTAAGGCTTCAACAAACATTCCCTAAGAATAGGTCTATCTAGAAGGGTATCCACCCTATTAATTGGATCCTTTCTCCTCATGACATTGTCATTCCTGGAACACATGTTTTCAAAAGCATTTGGAAGGCTTGGCAGGTCTTACACTCTCATGTGAATTGGAATAATATTCATATCAATCCTACTCTTCTTTCTAAGATTTTCCCTTGGTGGCTGCCTCTATGTCCTGCTCCTCTAGCCACCTCAAATGCCAGGACAGCCACTATCTAGTTTCAAAAGAGAGTTGTTTCCCTTAAATGTCTTCGTCTCACCAATCAGTGGATTACTTGGGAAATGTTTGAAAACTTATATGGGGCTTCCAGAACTATGCACCATTACCTTGATAGACTTTATCACTTCATTCATTAGTATTTGCATTTGGATGCTTCGGTTCCTAGTCTCTTCCATGGTCTTCAGTGAACTAATGGATCGAACCTTCTCCCCTATAAACCACATGTGCCCGTTTAGTTGTTGCATGATTCCTCTATGATTGTTAATCGCTGCAATCAATCATAGCACAAAGAAGAGTCTGAACAGTTTTGGCTCTCTCTCTTTTCACGAGTGTGGAGCCTTCTGACTCTTCCAAAAATTAAACAATTTCTTTGGTACCTCTTGCATCAAGGCCTGCCTATCAGTAAACGTCGTGAATACCTTGGGATTCCAAACCCTAGTTGCCCTCTCTGTGGAGGTCTTGATGATTTTGTTCACGTTTTTTGGCATTGCCCTTTCGCTCAGTCTTCAAGGGAGTGGGTTTCTAAAGTGTTTCCTTTGTGCAAGTTTTCCCATGAGGATATCTTGTTCANCGCCTAATAACTTTCCAAAGAAACTGAAGGTTAGTAGAGGGGGTGGCCAAAAAGCTGAACAAGATATCCTCATGGGAAAACTTGCACAAAGGNTCAGAACACTGATTCGTCCAACTCTAACCATTTAACTATTATGGAAAAATCTCAAATTCTTCGCCTTGTGCATTTCCAAATTTTATCTCATACTTCTAAGTTAAAGTTGGATACTAATCAGTTGTTTTATTGTTTGCAACCTTGGAGCAGATACACCAACTCGTGCACTCTTCCCAATCTCGATCTGCTACATCAGAGTGTTTTATCATAATTTTGAGCATTTTTAGCTCTTTGTTGTTCTCCTAGTCTTATTAACTCGTAGTTCTTATTGATTCCTAGCATAAGGTTGCTCTTTGGAATGTACTTCCACTCCCTATGAAGGATTATGTATCAAACTATTTTCCTTCAACATCTGCATTTGTCATTGTTCTTCTCCCTATTTAACCATCAATATGTTCAGATGTTGATCATGTACTTAATCTCATTTAATTAATAAAATTCTCATTTTGGGGTCCGACACACCTCCCCCCCCAAAATTTACTTTATATATATGGTTTGTCCTACAAAACAATTACCTCCTAAATTTATAGTTTCAGCCTCGTTGACATACATAACATTGATATAGCAGCAAAATGCACATCAGCTGCATTTGCATCTCGGGCAACTGTATGTCTCAACAACTTGTAGAGGTTTCCTTCCTTCCTGGCCTTCAAAACTAGCAAGCCACTATCTCCAACAATCAGAGGTGTGAGAATGACAAGAGCACCAAGAGGAATCATCTCTTTGAGGGATGCATCAGTGGAGATCTTGGCAAGATGCATCAGTGGAGATCTTGACACAGGTTGCGTAGTCTGGCTTGGCATGACCTTCCATCAGTCCTGGAATGTTGGCAAACTGCCTCCTGACTTCCTCAACCATCTTCAGGGCAGCAGTTCCCACACTCTTCATTGCCATGGCAGAAAACCAGTATGGAAGCATGGCTCCAACAGGAAAACCAATTATCACCTTTGCAGACAGAACATCTACCACAGTGATTGAAGCCCTGCTCACAAATGCCCCAAACAAAGCAAGAGACACCAGAGCAGCAGAGCCAATAGCAAAGCCCTTGCCAAAGGCAGCAGCATCAAGAGCGTCAGTCCTTTCACGAACCCAGTGAGGCATGCAAGCCATCTCGGCAATTCCACCAGCGTTGTCACTGATTGGTGCATATGCATTAATTGCCTGGCCAGTTGCAATTGTGCTCAACATTCACAAAGCTGCTACTATGATTTCGTACATGGATACCAAGCTGCAACTCACAAAGATGAAAACTGCAATATCAAAGTCGGGAATAATCACAGATTTGTATCCCAGAGCCAAACCAAAGATGCCACTAGTTGCTGCTCCAGTTCTGCATGAGTCCACCACATCCTGCACAGGGCTGTAAACATTGCTGGTAAAGTATTCGGTCACAAAACCAATAATGAGACCAGCCCATAAACCAACAAGCCACCCAGAAGAACAATTCCCAGTTCTTAACAACCTTCTAAGTACCGAAGTTGAAGATCGTGAATTTGGAAGGCAAAGCAGCAAAGGTTACAAGAGCAATTCCCAGAGTGATCAAAATAGTGAAAATGGTCAGTTGCTACTTCAACGTAGGCTCAATTTCATTCACAACCTTCACCTCAGTTATGTCAGTAGCAAACAATGTTGTGATGAGACAGACAACAATACCCACAGAACTAATAAGTAGCAGGTAGCACATGCCAGTCAAGTCATGAGAAAGACCGAATGACGAAATAGAGGCCACCACCAAAGCTGCACAGGATGATTCAGCATAGGATCTAAACAGATCTGATCCCGTTCCAGCAATGTCTCCGACGTTGTCTCCCACATTGTCAGCAATCACAGCAGGGTTTCTAGGATCATCCTCAGGAATGTTTCTCTCAAATTTTCTTACGAGATCAGCATCCACATCCTTAGCTTTGGTGTAGATTCCACCACCAACTCTGCCGAAGAGAGCCATGGATGAACCACCAAGACCATATCGTGTAATATAGCCTCAAACAGATCCTCCCAGTCATCACCATAGCAGAGCTTGAACAGATTGATGGCAATGTAAAGAACCAGCAGTGCCTTATGCAAGCCCAGTTGAATGAGCAGATCTTGGACCTTAATCTGCCATAAGCCAAAGTTATTCTTGCCAATGAATTTCTCCACCTCAAACTCTTCATTTGAAACCCTAAAGGCCATTCTCATAGCATTTCACTTTGATACCAGTTGTTGCACAAAACAAAATGGTAGTGGAAGAACAAAGCCCAACCAGAATTGGTGAGTTGGTAAAACAACAGAATGCAAAAACTCAAGAATGCGATGGTGTAGGAAGAAATCAATGAAGAATAACATGCAAGCAGGAACAAACACAAAATGGACACTAGGATTTAATGTGGTTCAACAATGTGCCTACTCTACAAGAATGTGGATTTGCCTTTCTTGTAGTAGAAGAGAAATGGGAGAGATTACAGCAAGCTCCTCAATACAGTGGCTGTGTTGATGCATAAATTTTGGTCGCACCAACACCAGGAAAGAAAATTATTTTTAGAAAACTATTGCCTAGGGTGCCTCCCGTATGGCTAGGAAACCCGGGAATAGTCTCAGCTAGAGAGGGCTATGTGGCTTTTGAAAATAGTAAACCAAACCAAAGAAATCAGGATCTAAAGTGAATGAATCTCAATTTAACTTCAATAACTATCTCAAAGTTGAGAATACAATACGTAATTAAAAGAAATGAATTTTCCCTAGTCTCGCTGACATTGCTGATCCATGACTACCAATGGTATCCACTACTAGGCAAGAAGACCGTGATCATTGAGAAAGAGAGAGAGAGAGACTGCCCACCACAGTTCGCATAGGGTAGCAATTGCGGTCTTTAAAGCCTATCGTTGTCTGCCACCTTTTGTGCACTGTCGTAGAGAGGAAGATCATCCACCCACATTTGCACCACTGAGACAAGTTGCCAACCCAAAGAAAACTACATGTCTCACGTCCTATGCATGGGTTGTGCTACCTACATTGTTGTTGTAAGAAAGAAGAAAGAGAGAGAACCCTATTGTTGTCACCGCGAAGACCTGCAAGGATCCAATTTTGAGCCATTAGCTCTACTTTCGACCCTCCTCAAAGATTAGCTGGAAGCCTATAAAAAAAAGAAAAGAAAGGAGAAAACTGCTGCTTAGTGGAGTGGAAGGTGTCCCTCAAGACTGATAGCCAGAGCCATTTTTTTGAATTCTTGGCTAGCCCTTCCTTCCCTGATTTTATAGCTTCCATGGCCATCCATAATGATGCCACCACTTCTTGTGTAATAACGCCCACATTCTCGAATTAAGTGCCCATCTATATCTGTAACTTCCAAAACGTCTACCACTAATGTCCATAATTTCCGAAACATCTATCACTAATGACCATAACTGCTACCATTAATGACCACCACCTAGCAATTTAAATGCCCAGTACTCACATGATTTTTAATGTGGTTATTAAGAGAGAGAGATAGAGACGTTGATAATCATGGCCCCATGAGAGCATAGGAGTGTTGACATTAACACTTAGCCCCCACACATTTAATTGCATGCAAGTGCAAGGAGCAACAAAACCATGAAATTTTTAAAGAAGATGCGATAGATAGGGAATCACAAACATCACAAAGAAAGCAAATAAAAACTTAAAAGTAAACTATATTTATCTAAATATGATTAAAATAACCATATAATCAAAAGAGAACTAAATGCAGGCCACCCAAACCACACCATATTATTAATCAAACTCTAAATATATAATTTTATTTATTTTAATTACATATATCTATATATAATTAAAGTATAATTATGATTTCATTCCCAATCCTCTCATAAGGTAAAAGTCAACAGCATGCAGACTACTTTGAGCACAAGACCCATACTAAACTTAATGAGGAGGATAGGCTCATATTAGATTGTGGCTAGTCACAATTTTTGGGATTTTCCTTCGAACATTTTTTTGACATTGAGAAAGAAAATGGATGAAAAGGGATTATTTGCCCTTTTTTTGTGAAAATAGGTTCAAAAGGGGAAATGGAGGTTAAGGTTAGGATAGTTGCCAAACCCCATCATACTTAAGAACTTATTACACTACCAATGAACATGGTCCTCATTTCTTTTTTTTATTTTTTATTTTGAGGAAACTTTGCTCATGGTGTACTTCATTCTTAAGGTAGGAATTCCAACATGGGTTTGGCTGATTAGTTGCACTGTCGATAAAAATGACCCTTTTGGAACTTTGCCCATGGTGCAATTTAACCCTCGTGTATGTTCCTTTGATTACAATTTGATGACATCATAGTAGGTCTCCTGGGTGGCTAAGGGTTCTCAAGTGGAAATGAACACACTTCACCTTGTTGTTCACAGAGTAACCATGGATCATCACACTTGAGGGCTAGGACTTATGAGAGGGAAAATGAGATTTTCCAAGGTCACCTAGTGATTATGACTAACCATTCTCTAACATCATCTATCCTACACTCACATGATCATGATGATTACATGATAAGTTAGCACAAATCTCATGTTCCATAATCGAACATAACTATAGAAACTAAAACCTTAAAAAAGACTAAGAAAAATCAAAGCATTATTAAAATATATAGTATAAAAGATATTTTATGTAATAGTAATAAGAAATATTATATAAAGCATTATACTAACATTATTTTCCAATGGTGCTCTAATGACCCAACGCCTAGTAACTCAAAAGACCATAATGATTATTAAAGTCATATGCAAAGAAAAAATGAAAATAATATGCCAAGAATGAAATGATGGAAGTGCAAAGAAAATATGAAAATGCAACTATACACAAATGCAAAGCATGACGAAAAGGAAGAAAACATGCAACTAAGAATCTACTAGGTGTTCACATGGGGCACCTAAGTAGAAATGCTTTAAATGAAATGCATTAAAATTACTAGGTAACCTATGTCCTTGCACATCAGCAACCTAGTACATATTGGGGGCAATGATGTCTTTAATTTGGAATGGACCTAACCAAATAAGAGAGAACTTACCTTGAAGATTTGCTCAGTCAAATGTTCTACCTTTTTCCAAGACTAGGTCTCCTATCTTAAAGACTTTACCAACGTACTTCCTATCAAGACATTGTGTAACAATTTGTCAATGCTTAAGATTACAAAAATGAAGACCTAATCTTAACTTGCTTATTCATTTTCTATCAATTTTTTCTTTGATATAAGTTTCAACGATAAGTCTCGGTCTTGATGGGCCATCGGATATAGCCTTTCTAAGAGAATGTTCCATGGATGTGTTGTTAAAATTTAGGGTTTTAAGAGGTAGGGTCTTATTTATATCTTTATCTTTCCCTAAAAGTGATGGATTACTTAGACGAAATCCATCATGTTGTTGATAAGGCAACATGTCTTCATAGATTTCTTCACCTTCTCTAGAACTTTTATAGGATTGGGTGGAATCTACATGAGAGATAGGATTTATTCTTATAATTCCACTCACATAGTCATTTACAACATGTTCACTATGCTCAACCTTGATAACCCCAACATAAAGATTAGTGTTTCGATCTTCCATAGATTGATTTTGTTGATTCAAGGCTGTAACTACTTGTTTGTAGAAGGGTTCTTGAGCTATAGTCATGTGTTCATATTTTTCTTTGATAGGGATTAATAGCTCTAAGAAATATAACCTAAAGAAGCCTCCAAACTTGGCTACAAAAGTCCTTGATAGAAGCACACCATAGGTGGACAACATGTCAACTACTAGGATATTAGTGTAACATGTAAACATAGGGTATTGTTTAAGTTGCACTTTCACTCCTTTTAATAACCCTACTACAGGTACATTGGACCTATCAAGTTGAATCATATTTTTTGTTTGTGGTATCATTTATGCTCCTAAAGCCTTACATACCTCAATTGGCATGACATTAACAGTTGCTCTAGAATCCATTAAATAATTGTGAACATTCTTTCCTAAAATAATTAGAGTTGTTAGGAAAGGATGTTGCTCATTCTTGCTCATCATGGAATTGTTTACATTTTGTACTGATAGTGTGTTAGGACTTTCTATGAAGTGAACTTGCCTTTCAGGGGTTGACAATTTTCCTTTATTGGTTTTCAATTTATGAACTATCTCTTGAACCAACTATTTCATTTCATTAAATTGTAAAAGGTCATATATTGAGATGTTAGCTTTGGTTTTCTTCAAATCCTCAACTAGATCATAAGTCTTGTGTTCATCTTTGGCTTCTTGTTGAGGTGGAGTTCTTCTAACTATAGAAGGTGGATTTTGTTGTTGTGGAGTATTTGTTTGAGATGACCTAGTCTGAGTATTTGTGTTACTTTGACTAGGAGCTCTTTTGTTTGGAGCAGTGTAAGGGTTAGTCCTAGTTTGTTGTTGTGTTGTTCATGATGTTACTAAGTCTATGGTAGCAAGCCTTATGTGGGTTGGGATTGTTTACCATAACTTGCTCCAATGAGGAAACCTCTTCATTTTCTATTTGATGAGGTACATTAAGGACCATAATAGGAGGTTTTCCATTTTGTTGACCTTGGGTGTTATCACCATATAATGCTAAAAATTTGGGACAAGTCTTTTTAGAATGTTGCCTAGAGTTATGGAGGCGAAAATAATCATCATTGACTGATAAACTAGGCTTTTTAGATTGTATAGGATCCTTGTTGTTGTTTCTCTTTAATTCAACTACTTCGTTTGAGAGTTTTTAAAAGCAAAGTTAATATTTGGGTTATTTGATATTGAGCTTGAGTCATGGGTTTAACAAGATTAGGTACCTTGTTTATGTTTATGATGGACTGAATTAAGGCATTTGATTGATCCTCATTCAAACTAGTGTTAGATGGTAGGAATGGAGAAGATGTGGGATCTTGAAAATAGCTATTTGTAGGTTGAGTCATTTGAAGGGGAACGGGAGTTTGGAACATAGTGTTGGTCATTGGAAAAGCTGGTAGAGGTAGAGGACTATATTGCATAGCATTACTAATGCTCATCATTCCAAATAAGGTTTGAATGCTATTCATAAGGGTAATTTGTTCTAGCTCCATGAATTTAGCCATTGCTCCCTGTATTTCTATTATGTTAGGGTCTGATTTGATGGCACAGGGAAAGAATGGGTCAATGGTAGAGAGGTAAAAATTGAGGATGCCATCAGGTTGTAGATGCATCTCACTTGGCACATAGGCAAGCTAATGGATAAATCTTAGATTGTAATCCCTAACACTTTCCCTAGGTAGCTTTCTTAAGTTGGTGAAGTTGCTAGATGCTATGGTAGGGCTTGTGAATTTGTCAAACTGAGTCAAAAACTTATTTTTGAACTCCTACCATGAGTTAATGGAGGCACTGGGGAGCATCAGAAACCATTGGGTTTCTTTGGTTCTAAAAGTTTTCACAAATACTCTACATGCCACATTATTTTGGACAATGTTGTGGATGCCTAGTAAGGTTTCAAAACATTGTATATGTTGGCGGGCATCACTAGTAGGGTTTGTGGGATCATAGAACAAATTTATGTTCTGGAGTAAATTTGGGATGTCATGATAATTAGTGAAGTTGAAGGGGTTACTAACCAAGGGAGTGAGGTGTTGATTGACTACCATCCTCATCTAGGTTCTCCTAAGAATAAAATTTGGAAGACGTGAGGCTTGTCATTTCCTTAATGTGAAGAGACGAGTAAATGGTTGGTTAGAAGTAAAGGAGTGTTCACTCATAAAATAGAACTATAAAATATAATTGTTAGAATAAAACTATAAAATTTCATAAAAATAAAATAAAATATTAAAATAATATTTTTTTGGTAAAAGAATATTAAAATATGCTTTTTTTGAAAAAAAAAACATATATATTTTTTCAAAAGAAAAATAAATGTATAAAATTGCAATATTTATAAAATTAAAAGGCAAATAGTAAAATGCAAAATTTTAGGAAAATAAATTTAAAATTGCATAATCAAATAAAACCACCTTACTTAACCTAGGACTAAGGTAAGGACCACCAAAACACAAATTTGAAAATGGGACTGGGAAAAAAGGATTTAGAAAAAAAAAACAACAAAAAGAAAGATTAAAGAAAAATGAGTGATGAGACCTGAAAGTCTTCAAGAAATGAACTTTCGAGAACAAGAAATAAAGCGCTCGAAAATTCTTTAAAATGATTTTTTGAGGCAACGGCTAAAAACAAGTTTGAAACAAAGAAAATGAAATTTTTAGGAAATAAAATCGAATAGAGGGTAGAAAAGGATAGAAAATATATATTTTAGGAAATGGAATAGTAATAGCTAGCAAAATGGCAAGAAAATTTTATAACAAAAGGCGGGAGAAAGGCCCTCCTTCTACCACCAAAAGGTATTGATGCATAAATTTTGGTCACATCAACATTGGGAAAGAAAACTTGTTTTAGGAAGCTATTGCCTAGGGCACCTCCCAAATGGGTACAAAAGCTCAAGAATTGTCTTAGCTGGAGAGGGCTATGTGGCTTTTGAAAATAGTAAACCAAACCAAAGAAATCAAGATTTAAAGTGAGTAAATCTCAATTTAAATTGAATAACTGTCTTAAAGTTAAGAATATAATAAGTAATTAAAAGAAATGAATTTTCCCTGGTCCCACTGATGCTGCTAATCCATGAATGCCGATGGTATCTACTGCTAGGCAAGAAGACCGCAATCACCGTGAGAGAGGGAGAGAGAGAGAAAGAGAGAAAGAGAGACTACCCACCGCTGTCCACATAGGGTAGCAACTCTGATCTTTAAAGCCTGTTGCCATTTGCCATTGTCCACCCATGTCGGCACCACTGAGACAAGCTATTGAACCAAATAAAATCACATGTCTCACATCCTGCACATGTGTTGTGTTGCTTGCATTGTTGCAAATAGAAAGAACAAAGAGAGAGAGAGAGAACCCTACTATTTTCACCAAGAAGATCCACAAGTATCCGATTTTGAGCCACTGGCTCCTGCTTTGGACCCTCCTTGAAGATTAGTTGAAAGCCTGTAAAAAAAAGAAAATAAAGGAGAAAACCTCTGCTTAGTGAAGAGGAAGGTGCCCCTCAAGAATGATAACTAGAGCCTTTTTTGAATTCCTATGGAGAGCCTTTCCCCTTGGTTTTATAGCCACTGCAGCCATCCATAATGATGCTTATGTTTCATGTAACGGCTACAGAAACCACCACCACTTCTTATGTAATAATGTCCACGTTCTCCAATTGAGTGTCCACTTATGTCCATAAATTCCTAAACATCTACCACTAATGTCCATAACTTCCTAAACATCTACCACTAATGTCCATAATTTCTGAAACATCTACTACTAATGTTTGTAACTTTCAAAACGTCTACCACTAATGACTGTAACTATTGTCATTAATGACCACCACCTAGAAGTTTAAATGCCCACTACTCACATGATTTTTACTATGGTTATTAAGAGAGAGAGATAGAGATGTTGATAATCATGCCACATGAGAGCATGGGAATGTTGACATTAACAAGCTGCAATCACCAAACTTCCACCAAAAATTCCTCCAACAACAAAAGCTCATAACAATTTGTGATCACACACTGATGTTCCAAAAGGTCCTTCCAAATGCACTCATATATAATGCTATGGATAGGATTGAACATGGAAAGCCCCAAAATAATCATCATCTTTAAATTGAATTTGATAAATTTACAAAATTCCAACCATGGAAAATATCAAAATTAGAGAGAAAGAATCAGGAATAAACATAATGTTGAGAAAAAGATGCAAGAATAATTTTGGACCATTTCTCAACATTCCTAAAATGCTTCTATATTGCCTAAAATGGCCTCAATGATGGCCTCTACACAATCATGTGTTTGTTGTTTAGGCCAAGAGCATTACTATTGCTACTTTCGTCATGGCTTCCAAGTATCTAGAATCAAAGCTGCTACTTGGGAATTGGTGGACACTATTTGAATGTTCACATGATGAGATTCAAAAGATGTCTAAGATTTTCTTGAAGCTTTACTTGACTAAATACAAGAATTCACATTTCTCTTCAAGATGCAATTTTATTTCATCCTCTTGAAAGTAGATGTGTGTTTTCAACTTGCCATGCTCCTACTAGATCATCCATGAATTCTACTAAGGTGTGAAACTATAAGAATTATTTTGGCATCTCTAACTTCAAATCAGCTTAGGATTTTGATATAGTTAACATTTCTTGTGGCATTTAGGAATTTTCTATTAGAAAAATTGAGGTAAGGAAATTGGGAGAAACCATCATTGCAGCAAAATAGAAAATCAACTAGACATCTAATGCCATTATGACAAAAACAATAATAGAAAGTGACTCCCAAGCCCTTGCCAAACTAGGGCACACTATTAGACAATGCAATTCTATTAATTTCCATCACAATAAATACATGTGATTTCTTGCTTAACATGTAAGCGACTTGAGATAATTTAAGGTTTCTCTTAACTCTTCTCTTCTCTAGCTTAACTGGAATAATTTTTAGTTATGCTCAAGCTTAAATTTTTTTCACATCATCTTAACTTATCTTCAGATCTAATTTAGATCTTTTAAATTATCTATATTTTTACTATATTATATTTAATAAATCATATTAGCATAGCTATTTCTATAGGTTAGTTATGATTATAAATTTCTAAAGAACATAAAACTCCTAACATGGAAGCTTGCTTCATAACTTTAATTAATTGTTATGTACTGTTACAAATCATTTGTTGGAATCTCTTTCATTTTCAATGATTCCTTCATGATACAAATTTATTTTATAAATAATTTGCTATTTCCCTTTTAATATATTCATCAATAAATACAAATACAATAAGTTTAATTTGCATAGAGGTTTCATTTCTCAGTTATTAATAATAGAATACATTTTTAATGGAAGCTTTATTATGTGTACATGCTCCTAGGATCTATTGGACAAAGATTACATTTCCATGAAAAATAAAGATAGACTCTACAAATTGATCAAGCACTAATGGAGGAACTAAAAACAAATCATACAAGTTTTTTTATTGTAACATTATGATGCTATCTCAAATGAGTAGTCATAACAAAAAAAAAAACACATGTAACTTATCTTCAAAGGCTCTTGACATGTACAACTTTCAAATATGCTCTTCTCAAAGGAGTTAAATCCATCTTTCACTTTCACTTCTAAGATGATGAGAACTTAAGTGAAGCTTGCTGATGATACTTACTTGGAATAATAGTAAGAGATAGTGAACTTCTACATTTAGTTCATTAGATCTAATGTGATGTAAATAAAATTGCCTCTTATTTTCTACATTAGGCCCCATCTATGTTAAAACCTTCTACTTGACTAGTTGGCAAATATACTAAGATTGTTAAACATCCTCCTAAGAGATATTTCATTTTCTCAACCATTGTATCTAAAAATACCAAATTTGGTCTCCGAAATTCTCAAGAACTATTTTAGAGAATTTTTTTTTCCTTGAGATATCTAAGTTATGAGTGTAAGTAATGAATTGGAAAAAGGCTTATGCTTCTAAAGGTAATAAATCACATTCAATATCTTCACCTTTAACTCGTCAAAAAGAAAAGTTTTTTTGTTTTTGCAGTTTTTTAATATATTTCTAAAGTTTAGTATTGAGTCCATGTCCCTAAACAACATATCCATATAATATAATAGGATAGATAATAGTATCAAAAAATTATTTTTCTTTTTTTTTGAACTTCCAAGCTTTGATTCTTGAATCATTGTACTTGTTTTTGAAAATATACAAAGCCTTTGAAATCTTTTAGTATTTTTTATGTACTTCCCCCACATGTCATTGTTCATATAAATGAGACATAAATATTTAACAAATTCTACTACTTGCACATTTTGGTACCTCCAAAATTGAAGTTATAATAGGTATTTCTTATATCCAAGATTGTCAATTTGGTTTCACACTTTTACTTAAAGGCCACATAAGTGATAATAATTTTTAAAAATTCACAATATATTTTGCATACCTTCTCCAATTATAGAAATCAAGGCAACATCATGTGATATATAAAAAAAGATTCATTGCTTAGGATCCAAATTTGATAACATGACTATCTTGCCCATTGCACAACCATTCCTACATTTCATCAATCAAGATACCAAAGAGAGCTAGAAAAAGTGGACAACCTTACTTAATTACTTTTAAAAAATAAACTTTTACTAATTACTTGAAAACAAATTTAGGGACAAATAATTAACAATGTATTGAAGTGAAGTCATTATTACTAGTTGTACTAGGGCTTAGTTTAGAAGGAGAGTTTTTAGAAATTAATTATGTTTGTTAAAAAATTAAATGATCATCCTTATTATCTTAGCTTATGAGCTTTATTATGTTAAAAAATTGAAATAAAATTAAAAACTAATGGAAATATTGAAAAAAATATTAGCAAAACTTTACCTTTATTTTATTAATTATTTATTTATAGATACAAACAAATGAACGAAAAAAGGATAAATTAAGAAAATTTAGAGAACATTAGATCATCACCATAAAAGAGAGAGTAGAAAGAATAAGCATGGCCCATTGAACAATTAGTTAGTTCATAATGTTGAAAGGCATTAGGTACAAAGCCTAGTATTAACACCCTACCCAACCTAGGGCATTATTCTAGGCATATTGCTAATTATCAACTTACCCAAAAAAAAATCCCTAATGGTTTTGGGATGCCATAAAGAGAAGGAAAATAAAGTATCAATTAGGAATAAAAAAAATTTAAGCCCAAAAAGAAAAGAAATTAATACTCTAATAAACAAATTAATTTTTTACCTTTCATGGAAAGCTTTCCTTCTTGAAGCTATAAACAAAAAGCAACATCATTGGAAGATTTTCTAATTAAAGTTTTGACTGAAAGCAACATCTTTGAGAATATAGTATTTAACTCTTGAAGAGAGAACATAGTGATTCTTTTGTTGCTAAAAAATAACTACACATCTAAGCTTCCAAATAGTGTAGAGATTAAGTGGTCAAAGACACTTCAAAATAAAAAGAAACGAAGTAAACAAACTAGGATAATTACCAAGAATGATATCATTGATGCTTTGTTGAAAGTTATTAAATATTTTAGATGTCCATGTTCAAGTATGTTATGCAACTAGATACTAAAAAATGTGAAAATGAGTTTTCATTTCTACAAAGATGATATTGAGGAGAAACAATTCTCATATGTTAAATGCAAGTGTTAATGGAAACACATAAATAAATATGAATTTTTATAAAGATGAGAACTTTTCAAATATCTTCTATTTTGTTCACTTAAAAGTATGATGATAACAATGTCTTCTAGTATTTTTTTTTAAAATTTGTTGTGAATAAAATCATTCTTGGTAATAATTTCATACGCAACTTTGAAGTTAAAAGGGAAAATTAGTCAGCTCATAGAAGAAATTTTAGGACCCACGCTTGGTATTAGACCAACCCAATGTACATTCACGGCCATTGTAGTAGAAAAGCCAGACCAGTATCCTTGGAGAAAAAACTATCCTTCAAGGATTTTTGGAGATTCAAAAATGCAACCGTTGGGAGAGGGCACTAGGAGGGCATAGCCAAACACAACGACCTAGGCACACATGACACGACTAGCGAACAAGGCAATCCTAGTCACAACGGCAATGCAGACGACTGCGGGAGCCCTGGCACCCACAGAGACCTGGATCAATGCAATTAGCGCTAGGAGGGAGGACAGGTTGGAGGACTTGCAGGTTGCTCTCATAGGTTCAATGGAGTTCACTAGCTACCTGTGGGAGGGGAAGGTGCTACAGGTCAAGGTCGGATGATCGGCCGAGGGCATGCTAACATGGTTGGAGTGCAGTCTGATTGGAAAGTTTGTGTCAGAGGGTGCAAGGCCAAGGATGGATTTGATTAGGAGATGGGTCTGGTTCATTTGGGGGCTAGATACGGTGACAGTCAAGTTCTTGGTGGACGACCATCTCTTGTTTGGCTTCGCCTCAGTAGTGGATAGGGAACGTATCCTGGTAGAGGGATCTTGGTTTTATGGGGTGTGGGGGTTGGCGTTGGCACCCTACCACCCAAGCATGCACCATGATAAAGACCTATTTGAATGGGCATTGGTCTGGATCAGGCTACACAGTCTCCCCCTAGAATACTAGTCGACGAACTTCCTACAATCGACAACTGTGTTATTTGGGGAGTTTATCAAATTTGACCAGTTCATCGAGGTGATGGACCATTTAGGCTTTGTGTAGTTCTGTGTGTGGTAGTCCCTATGCCTTGTAGACCATGTGGATGAATTTGTATTGGACATTGACCTCAGAGAAGAGCTGGTCCATGTGTAATTTGAAAACTTGCCGATGAAGGTCCCGACCTTGCATACGGACCTCATGAAGGGGGATGACCCTACGACCTGGGGTCGTACCACCCCTGAACCTAATGACGGAGGCTGGAAGCTCATTGAAAAAAAGGGCCAAATGACCAATAAGGTCTTGGTGGTGCCCGTAAGGGCTGTAAAGCATAAGGGGGGGGCTTCTGTAGGGAAAGGTGGGTGCTACCTCCAGGCACGGTACGACTATCACTAGCCACAGCGAGATGGAGGAAGGGCTATCTGGGATCTTGCATGGGGAGAGGCCCTTGGTTGGGGGCCAAGACAGCTAGCTAGGCTTCTCGAGTATGGCTTCTTACGGTGCCCTGACTAGGGTAGCCATCTAGACGAAGGTGGGGGCCCAAATTGAGGTGGGGGCTAGGTCGTGCAGCCTAGGCTCACCCCAAACCCCCAAGACGGGGGGTGGGTTTATTGAAAAAGGGGCCATCTCCCCCACCGCTGATAAACTGTATTACCACCTGTATGGGGTTGGAGCAGCCCAAAATCCCTGTAGGTTGCTGAGAGATGCCTTGCGAGAAGTGGATGGTGTTCACCTTGCAGGCATCCAAGGTGGGATGCCCTGAAAGCACCCAAGCCTAACACAAGACCACAAAAATGCTCATTGATTTGGGAGTGCAACCCACACTCTGAGAGGTTTACAATAGATGTTTGTTTATGTTACCATGAAGGTACTTTCCTGGAACTGCCAGGGACAGGGTACCCCATACAAACAACATACCTTGAACCGAATGGTGAGCACTGAGGGGTGCGATGTAGTGTGTCTCCAAGAGAAGAAATTGCGGTAGATGGAAGCCCAAGCATTGCAATGGGTGGGATGGCACTGGCACCTTGTGCCTAGTAGGGGATGGGTAAGTAGCCTTGCAGTCCTCACCAAGGTGAACTCACACTTGTTCGATGCATCGGACTAGTGCATCATGGTGCACCTGCTGAGACCAAATGTCTGGATCACCAACATCTACGGGACCCAGGTGTGGTAAGATTGCATCAGGAAATTATCCCAGGTGGTGGGGCTTGTCCCTCGTGGATGACACTGGCTCCTCATCGGGGATTTTAATCAACGGCTCTATAGCTGGGAGAAGATCAGGGATGCTGCTTCAGAGCCCAAGGGGGCGGCCAAGTGCCTGGTACTACTATAGTGCACTGGCCTTACTAACCTGGATATCATAGGCTGCAGGTACACCTAGAGCAAGAGAAGGAAGGGTGTGGTCAAGGTACAGTCCTGCATTGACTAGCTGTGGATCAACGATGCACTCTTGTTAGACTGGATGTTCATGCTTACGGAAAATATTGGGTGGCCTCGGATCACTGGCCCATCATTTGTCACCTAGAGAAAGAAGTTTCTAGGGCTCCATGCCCATTCTGATTCGAATGAACTTGGCTGACCAAACCCTAGTTGGAAGAACTGGTCCAGTCTATCTAGCAATGGTACAATGACACGAAGGAGCCACATGACTTCCTTAAGCATGGGCTAAGCACCCTCAAGTGCCAAATCAAGGCCCTTGCCACAGTGGACAAGTACAGCTTCAAGGGTTATCGATTGTAGCTGCAATCCCAATTGCAAAACATCCACACCTAGCAAGAGCATGGTGCCAATCTAGCCCAAGAGGAACTCACCCTCTTAGTTGAGCTACAAACCCTACAGTGCGAAGAGGAGAAATACTGGTGCCAACAGGCTCATGTCTAGTGGCTCCAGGTTGGCGACCACTACATAAAATTCTTCTTTGCGATAGCAAAGGCACATCAGGGGACCTGCCATCAAGTTCAACGAATGCTGCATAGCCTAAGTCAGGGGGAACATCCCCACTCAATGGACATCCCAGATAAACTGCTACAATACTAGTAATAGGTGTGGCACTGGCAACCCACGGATCCCATATCAGTCACTATCCCATGGATCCTCACCGATGCTGATAACCAGCATCTCATGCAATCCTTCTCACACACCGAACTCTAAAATGCACTGCAGGCCATGCCAGCAAATAAAGCCCCAAGGCCTGATGGATGGCCCATCGAATTTTTTTGCAAGTTTTAGGACTTACTTAGCCCTAATCTGCTAGATGTGTTTAACTGTATGCTCACATGGAAACAAGTATGCAAGGAAATCAACTATTCCGGGGTAGTCCTACTTTCGAAGATGGTTAACCCACATCCCTTGGGCAATTCTATCCCATTGGTGTTTGTAACTTACTCCTATGGCTCTTCTCATGGATGGTGGTTGCTAGGATGAGGCCCCTCATGCCATGCCTGGTGGGACAAAACCAGGCCACGTTTGTCAAAGGCTGTTACATACAGGATCATGGGTTGCTCCTGCAGGAAGTCCAACACTCCCTCAAAGAAGCTAGAGTCCCTGGGCTTTGCATTAAATTGGACATCACTAAAGCCTATGACTCTGTTAGCTGGGCAGCCCTGAGGAAGGTACTACAGGCAAAAGGGTTCACTAGTTCATTCATTCATTTGTGCCTTCAGGTATAGAAGGAAGGGCGATACTCACTGGACATTGATGGTCATCTTTGGGGGTTCTACGGGATGGGTCGTGGGCTTAGGTAGGGGGACCCTCTCTCCCTGCTCATCTTCTTCCTGGTGATGGACCTCATGCAAACTTATTGTGCCAAGGAGGGCAACCAAGGATTGGACATCCACGGTGTTCGTTGCCTGACCGCCTATTATGTGGATGACACAATGGTATTTACCTGCACCGCTGTTCTGTAGGCCTGGGCACTTATGAGGGTGTTGGACAAGATGAAGTGAGAAGTGGGGTTGACCCCCAACCCTGGGAAATCCGCACTCTACCTCACTCATACCCACCCTACTATCTGCAACAAGGTCATTCAGATACTGGGGATTCTACCAAGGGTAGTGGAGGACATGTACCTGGGCATCCCCATGCATAACTAGCACTGACAACGAACCTAGCAGACGCTGGTAATGAACCTCCAAAAATGCACAACGCATTGGGCAAATAGGTTTCTATCCTGAAAAGGGAAAATTGTGCTGGCGGAGATGATGTTGGTTGCAATTGTGAGATTCGTGATGTCCATGGCCACCCCTCCTTCCAAAGTTATGCAGAAAATAGACGCGATCATTTGGGATTTTGTATGGTCAAGGGGCAAGGGTGGGCCGAAAATGCATTTGGTCTCCTAGGACATGACAACGTGCCCCCATTTGATAGGGGGTGTGGACATTCTGTCATTTTTAGTGGAAGCTTCAATGGATAGGTAGAGACTCCTACATTGGTTTTCTCTAATAGCAGACAACCACCCAATGGGTGAAGATTATGCTACAAAAATACCATCCCTAGGTGGTGGCCAGGATGGATTCCCCGATGTGGCACCAAATGTGCATGCACATAAGCATGCTCACAAGCACAACTGAGGTCACCCTACACCCCCGACTACTACTCCAGCATCAATTCCTAGCAAACCCTCAGTGGATGTTCCTCTGGAAAGGCATCTTACTTAAAAAAATCAAGACCTTCGGGTGGCTCATCATGCATCGGACGCTTCCTATTCATGAGTAGCTAAGAGCACATGGCATGGTCATCGATACCACCTGCCCATTGTGCAATTAGTACACAGAGATGCTCCAACACTTTATGCATGGTTGCCATGTGGTCAGGCACTTATGGCATATGGATGACCTCCCCTCGCTCGACTACTCAGGAAACTTGTCGATGTTGGCGATGTTGTGGATCCTCTAGCATGTCAGAAATGACTGGGTCTTTAAAGGAACAGATCTACCCCCACTTGTCACACTGGCCTACTAATTTCGTAGACTTTGGGGGGAAATAACAGAGGTCATGGGTACAAGCACTTTGCTCGAGCCACCTGCTACTGAACTTCAATAGCAACTAGAGCTGTGGCGCTAGATCGTGCGGATGGGATGGACCACACAAGTGCAGCGCATTGTAGCCAACCCAGAGCTAGATGTTCAATCATTTTATACAAATTGGAGAGGGGAGACCGCCATGTTCATGGGATGCCAAATTCTAGTAACCATCGAGGCTCTGGCCGCAACGATTGGTGTGCTCGCCATGGGGGACAGGATCCCCCTGGTCGCGGGGTCACAGGCCATGGTGACCAATTTCTTCCATGGCCCAATTCCCTAGATGGCCAACAGATACATTCAGGGCATGGTGCTCCCGATCAAGTGGCGCGCCGCGGCTACGCTGGTGGAGCATTGTTTCATCTAGTCGGACTCACACCACAAGCTCAATGGGGTACATTTTATGTTCCTCCAAAGAATGCACGTCGAGAGTCCCATCAACCTCCCACACTTCCTCTAGGCATCCTTACAATGATGGCACCCTGGGATAATCCATGCCCTCTGGCAGGCTAGCACCCCATTCCTAATGCTTTGGTCATAGCCTCAATCGGCATAGGTGTACCAATGGCGACGGCAACGGCCTGGTTCCCAAGTGGGGAGCATCATGGTCTCTAGCTTGGTCATGCCCCCTAGGGATCCACAGGATACCGAAGGCGCATGGGATGGGCTAGGATAGGTCCCACAAAGTAATGCATCGACTACAAATGTTGGGCCCAACGACAGCACCAAGGGGAGCTTCCAGACATTCCACCATTGCCCCCACAATCATACAGCTAGATCCTAATTTGGATTAAAAACTTTATAAGAGATCGCATGGTAGGCATTGCCTAGTTAATTGAGAAAAATCGACGATGCCTGGCGGCCGGCCCAAGGGAGCTGATTCCAAGACTTCAAACCTCTAAAGAAAGTTGGGGCTCTAACCCCCCTCCCAACCACTAGCATGAGGGGGAGGGGGCTTGGGACTACCCAGGTCAATCTGATTCTTTGGGTAAGGGTTTGGGTGTGGGGCATATGGGCCGCTAGCGGAGATGCCCACGGTGGTTGTGGTCCATGAGGGATCTAGGGTTGGGGTCTACGACTAGTGTGGGGCTAGCAGCTCTAGCCTATGCTGTACTGATGTATAGCCTTCTTTTTGGGAATACAATTAGCTCAATTTTTTCCAAAAAAAAAGAGAGGAAAAATTAGTCTATCACCTGTTCAAAAAAAACATTTGTAAAAGCTTGATGCAAACTATTGTCAACTTTAAGTAAATTATCAAGATCAAAAATCAAGTTTTCAAGATCTTTCTTCTCTTTCTAGACCATAAATATTGGAAATCTCCTCCCATGTAATTCATTTACCATAAATATGTAACTAGAAAATTGCAATGATTTTAAATTTACTCCAAGTGATGCACAATCTAAATGAATGAGTAGTCCAAGCTTGTACATTAAAAGAAAGCCACCATGGACATATTTTCTTAATAATATCTTTAGAAACTATAATATAATTATAATTCCAAATTTGTTTAAGTACTGGAGAACCATGAATAGAAATGGCCTAAGGAAAAATAAGACAATGATGAAAGTTATTAGAAGATCAGTTGTTATCATTCTTGAGTTTTACTTACATATAAGTCAATTTCTAAAAAGGAGCCTCCAAACAACATCTCCATCAATGGATTTTTTAATTCATTTTATTAATAGAGAACCACCTTGCTTATAACAATTAATGAGGTCAAGTCATCCAACTTTCTTACTAATAATGTAAATATACTAAGCAACTCCAGAAAAATCTTTACTATTTTGCTAAATAGTTGAAAGAAACTCACAACTAATTTGATCAATTCTATTATAAATTTTTTTGCAAGAGTCCATTAGCTAGAGTAATAAACATGAGTAAACTAAAAATTTACCAATAAAGGTCAACTTTTTTTCTTCTCATTTATTAACTTTTTTTTTTAATTTTATCAACTACATAATCCCACAAAATATTCAAATTAGGTCTAAAAGATAAAGAAATTTTGAAAATCTTGAAGATAAAATATTTTTTAAAAAGATTTTATAATGCTTGAGAATAATCTACTTATCAATATTACCTTGTATACTCAAGCTTGATGATATCCTTTGTAATCTTCTAAATCCAACAAGTCATGCATTTAGCTAAAATTTGTAAGTGTTATTAAGAAGAGTAACAGGTCTCCAATTACCAATATGTTGAAGACCTCTATCCTTAGGAAGAAAATAAATCATACATTTATTAATATTTTTACTAAGTGAAACTTATTTGATAGCTTCTTAGAAAACATGAAAGAGATCATCTCCAACAATGTTCCAATACATAAAATTTTAATTTGAAAACCATCAAATCTTGGAACTTTACTATATGCTAAACTAGAAGTTGCTACTTTTATTTCTTTTACTGTAAATTTTGATTTAAGAATACTTTAATGTGCTTTTGTATAAGATGAAGAATATATGTACCAAAGCCCTCCAAGGTTTTCTTGCTAAAACGTTGAATAGAAAAAATAAAAGAAAAATGATTTGCTAAGAATCTATTAAAAATCTTAGGATCTATAGTGATGAAATCATTTATATAGAGTGATTCTATTTTAGGAACTTGTTTCTTTCCTTTGAGAAATTTTTAAAAAACTTCTAATATTCACCTTCAATTTTTAGCCATGGCATGAAACTTTTAGTGATAACACTTTTAGCTTTAAAAGCATCCCAACATTACTTAGCATAATGGGCTTTAGCCAAGGCCTTTTGAGTTCAATATAAAAGGGATTCTAGTATAAAAGTAATTATTTAATTAGATATTTTCACTTAAAAATTTATTAACCAAATCATCTTTCATAGTTTTTCATGCTACAATTAGTTTGCTACCACCAACTAATCCAACCAACATTAGCAATAGGTTTTTTTTCACCTTCCATAGAGACTTTCAAATTTTTTTTACCGACTCCTATTAACATTCATATGAAAAATTTCATACTTTTAAAATGACAAGGAATTAATCCCAAAGAGAAAGCTACTAATAAGAAAATAATCTAAAATAGTATCATCTATATGCAATTTTACTTTTCCTATAATCTTTTAAAAAGAAACATTAGAGATGTAAATTCTATCTAGACAATAATAAATTCTATCATTATCTTATTGATTGTGACATCTTATTCCCAAACGTCAAGGAAAATGTCAAATATACATTTTATTACACATTATGCATAAAAAGATAATATACCAAATGTCAAACATATGTAACATTTGACATTATGCGTAAAGAAGATAGCAGGGAAAATGTAGAAAGAAAAAGAGAAGAATGTTTTATTGATGCAGAATAATGTATCTAGATCATGCTCTGAGAGTGTTACCTAGGATTTTCTTCCTTTAACATCTATCCTGTAGAGGAAATCTAGCACTGCTACCATGGTTAAACCTATTATTGGCCAGAAGGAATGGCTAGTTCTCTTCTTGTCCTACTTCATTCAACTCTCATTACTCACCTTTACTGGATCTAAAACTTCATGATGATATGACCTCTAATGCTTAAGTATAAATGCCTTAGGTTAGACCCCCAAAGTTCATCTCAAGAGACATGTCTATTATTACAACATGTTCTTTTGGGTTCTCCATTGCAACTTCCCTTTCTCAAGTATTATTATAATACTAATAACACTTCTTATGAAAAGGCACCATCTTTGTTCTAGAATAGTAGCATTTGAGAATGAGAGCATTACAATGATAATCACAAGTATAATTCTTCTCATTTGAATGATTTGAGAATAAAGAGCTAATATAAAAAAGAAAATATTTACTTTAAAACTACATCATATTTTTTTCCTTTTTTTGAGAATACATACTAGAAAGAACATAATCAATTTTATCTAAATAACTTTCAACCATACTAGAATTACCTCTAATTATCTAATGAACTTTAGACAAATATTGATGAGTGGCAAGGTACCCCTACACCCAACTATACAAATCACAAGTGTTCATGTGTGATCTAGTCAAATTCCATAGACCTTAAGTTCTCTAGTACACTAGTTCCAAGATGTAAAATCTAATTGTGACAATCATTGTCTTCTCAACTATACTTGTAAAGCTTAATTGTATGGTTAAGTATAATTACGTTACATGATTTCTATTATTTTATATTTTATTTATCTATAATTAAGAATAGGTTGAAGCTCAATTTGTAATTAATTTAACTAATCTAATTTCTAATTAATAATTAACTACCCTAACATAAGTATCCAATCCCACTTTCCGTGCACATCCTAAACATGTATAATGCTATTGGGTTACCAAATATTAAGTGTTCTCTAGATTACCAAGAGTCATATGCATGCTCGAAGAAATTGTACTTATGTGCTTAATTAATTAACTTCTATTTAGTCTAGTTACCTTACTTTTACCTTAATTACTTGGAAGCATTAAAGGAAATTTCATAAAACATTAAATGCAGGAATAAAATATTTAAGCTAGCTAAGGTGTTGCAAGGTTTCATTAGAAAGTTCATCTTTATTACCACACACACTATTGTGCTCAGGTACAATAGTGCTCAAATAAAGATTTGTATACTCAATGACTCTTACTATAGGTACTCTAGAAAATATTTTAACTTTGAATAAAAGAAACTACAAGAGCTCTACTATGCTATGACAAAAAATATCTTGAAACCATGTGCCCAAGTGCTATATTTATAGGCTAGCACATACCCCACAATATCGGATATCCAACATCACATCTTGGGGTCCGATATCATATACCTAACATCATGGATCTGATATCAGATATTTGATATTAGAGCCTTGCTAAATGTGATTCATCATACCCCCATGACTAAATGAAAATCCATCCTATAGTGAATAAGAGGAGAAACAAGTTCCTTACAAAATATTAGGAAGGTATGGGTTTATTGATTGACATGCAAATTGACTCAGATAGAACAAACAAAATCTAAGTGTCCAAGTATACATATTTATAATCTTTTAGAAAATTGGGTGTTCATGACAATAGAATTGAACACCCTAGACAAAATTGACATCCAACACCTCGAGCAACTACAAAGCAAGGGAGAAGATCCAACAATCATAAATGATCCTAGTTGCATGGTGCTGTTGCATCTTCCTTGGTGAGGATAATCCTACTTTTAGTCCATGCTTTCCATTGTAATCACAATAAAATCATGGATTAGTGTGCAATGTGTAACATATAGTTTTTAAGTACCTTGTATTTTTTGTGGTTACACTTGGTTAGGTTGTGATTATGGTGGATTAATTCCTTTAATAGTGTTAGCAAGAACACTAAAGAATAGGGTAAACTAGATAATTGGTCCATTATTAAATTTGAAAAAGTACAATGCAATGAAATTCTTGAAGAGAGTTTAAGAATTCATAATTATAATAAGAGGAATCAATTGAAAAAATGTTGTGAAGATGTGCACAATTAGATATTATTGATGGAACATGTAGAAGAATTTGATTGTAAGGACATTTAAGAATAAAGAACTTAACTAACTTGATCAAAAGGTATGCAAGAAGATACTTCCCAAAGTAGGTACAACCCCTTTATTGCGCTTGCATAACATCAAACTGAGGAGTCCATGGGCCCTATGGATGATTAATGGATATGGAAATTTAAGCATAAAAACCCAAAAAAAATACCTAAGAATTTTGATACATCAAACCAAGACATTGAATAAGAATATAAAACTGGTAGTGAGGTGAGACATGGAAAGCATAGATGGATGAGAGAGAGTGGAATGGGATTCCTAATTAAGATTTCATGAAGTCCCTTGTGAAGTTTGTCGTTAAATGACCTGATAAAATCCATCCTTAGTCCAAACCAAAGCCAACCATGTTTAGTGACATTGCATCACCATTCTAAGACTAGTCCATCCCCCTTGAGACATAAGAGTGTTCCCACAAAACAACCACCATTCTTTATTAAAGAAGAAAAGAGAAGTAGGAAGTGAGGAAGGGTCTTAGTTAGAGGATACCTTTAGGCATGGATAACATGTCTTTCTAGTCCCATAACTAGTGCTTGTAGTCCTTATATTTTGTTTAAGGGGTATGCTTTGAATTCCCATGTTTTTTTTATATGGGAACCACACCATGCAAAGACTTATTCAACTTCCTATTCTTGGTCAACATAAAATGGTAATAAATCCATGAAAACACACATGCACCCAAGTAAGGAGAAAGGCACAAAAAGCACCAAGTCCACTTGAAGTCACACCTTGTTCAAACCTTTGAATCATTTCCAAATCTAAAAACTACTAAGATCATAAGTTCATTAAAGTTTTATTAATGAAAAAGGGACTACACATTTCCAAAATAAGGAAAAACATAGAGTTTGTGGATGGATGAATGTTGCAAACTCACTACCTATTTCATGAAAAGAAAACCATGTTCTAATTATCTATAACAAAATTCAAACCTAGAATCTAAACACTAATAATCAAATAACTAAATAGCACAAGCCCACATTAATCAAGCCACACTATACCCAGTTGGTAATAAGACACATTATTATTAAAACATAATAAGAAAATAACATCCAAATAAAGAAAAATATACAAGAAATTGAAAAATATTTAAGAAAAATAAAACATACTAACAATGTTGAGAATTTTTTTTTTTTTGAAAAATTAATAACCTAAAAAAAAGGATGTAAGATAAAGAATGTGTAAAACCAAAAGGTTGTAAAAATAAGAAGGTATAAAACAAAAAAGTGTAAAATAAAAAGATGAAAAACTGAGGAGCTATTTATATAGTTAACATGGATGGCCATCTCCTCCATGACAAAGGTAAAAGGAGGAGATCTAAAAGATTGAGCATGGTTGTCCATCAGATGAGACATTTGTTGCACTAGCTTTCTTAAGCTTGTGGAAAGGTTTAACTCATTGTATGTTGACCAGTTGCTTTTTGTCTAGGCTCTTAGGTTTGTAGATCAACATGGCCCCAAAAGGGAAAGTTTTGTAAATGATATAAGGTCCTTCCCACAATGTCTAGAACTTAGTTTGTTGAGGTACATGTGTGGGGTTCTAGTAGAAGACCTTATCTCTCGATTGAAATTTAACTTTCTAAACTCTAAGGTCATGGTGCTTTTCATTGAATTCCTTACGCAACTCATTAGATGACAAGGCCACCAATCAATTTTCATCTAGCAAGTTGAGAGTCATAAGTCTTTCTTTTTGTGTTAGACTTAAGTCAAGGTTAAGCTCATAGTTGTTGAAAGTGTATGGAGCTCAAATTGAATAGGAAGTATTGGTAATTTTCCATACACCAGCTCATTGGGAAAATAGCTTATAGAAAGTGATGAGTTGTAAATCCCTAATGTCAAAGCTAGGAAGTGAGGTTGGATATTCGATGTCATCTCCTCTATGCATGCATAGAAATACATCACTTGGGTGCACTTTTTGGAGGGCAATAAGAAAAGTGGTTCTTTTGTTTCAATTTTCAATTAGCTTCTTCATAGATTGTTATTTCCTAGTGCATTCTTGTAGTGTGATGTTTGTAATTATACAACACCTTTGTTCGAGTGTGATGTACCTAGACACATTACATGACTAGAAATAAAGATCAAGATTACTTCCATCATTACAACATCCACTTAGACTATTATTGTTTTTAATTATTAATTATTTACTCTTTTCTTTAGTTAACATTTCAATTTATTGTTGATGAATTGTGATTCATTAGGCTCCGATATCGAACCTGTGATATTGCATACACGATATCGTGACCTAGCTAGCAATATTGGATGCACGATATCATGACTCTTGTATGAGCCTATAAATACACATGTAGGTGCAAGGAGTTGGGAGTGAGTTTTTAGGATTAGTTTGTAGTTCATTTTAGAAGGTAGCTTTCATTTTTAGTTCTTCTCAACCCTTTTCCCCTAGTGCATGCCCACAGTGTGATGATTGTAATTTTACAGCACCTTCATTTGAGTGTGATGTACTTGGACACACACATGACCAGAAATAAAGATCAAGATTACTTCATCATTGTAGCATTCACTTAGTTTAATCATTTAATTGTTATTTATTACTTTCGTAGTTAATCTCTCTCTCTAACTTCCTCTCCTATCCTTGTTAGTAAAGGTAGAATGAGTACAACTTAATCACAAGAATTTAAGTCTGACTACTTGGTATCCTAGCAGCATACCTAAGACATGCTCTTGGTAATTCCAGCAGTAGCCATACATGAGATTCAAGATGTGTACAGATGATTAAGGGATGGATGATCATTGCACTTAGGCTAGCTTAGACTCTCTTCACCTGTTCTCTCTTAGCTTAACAAGTTATTTTCCATTGCCTCTAGGAGTAGCAATAGGTTAGAAACCACATCATACACCTCACTTTGAACTAAATCATATGTGATAAAGCAAATACTAGTCTAGATGGGAAGACAATGAACTGTGATCAGTGAGTAACTATCTAGATACCACAACTAGCCCATCTATGGAGTTCGACCATATCATGTGTGAAATGCTCGTATTCATATGATTGAGTGTAGGGGTACCTCACCACTCATCATTGGTGCCATTGCCAGGGACAATGCTAGTTATTTAGATTAGTTATATCACACAAGATCATTGTAACAAAGTATTCACAATATATCTCTTAGAAAAGAAATTAATTTTAATTAAGTCACACAAAATTTACAACAATGTCTCTCTCACAAGACTCTGACAATGCAACAACAAGGAAATTCATTGGAGAACCAACAAATTATATGATGATGAAGATAAAGTTTAGAGTACTCAGCCTTATCCAGGAGTCCCCTACATTCTTGAACACCCCGATGATACTCAAAGACTTTCATCATCCAACTTTGACACCTCTAGTATGGATGAGACATCCCAGAGAACAAGGAGGCCCGAAAGGCCTAGGACCTTCTCAATAACTAACAAGAACTTATTTGTGGATGATTGGAAGAATTACAAAGGTTAAAACAAGTTTTACAATTCTCTCTCTTTCTCTACCCCTTCAACGTTAGATTGTGACATGGATGACTATCTTGTAAGGGATCGGTGTAGAACTAAAAATAGAGCTCACAAAGAAAATCGAGAACACTAACATAAACAAGGACAAAATCATCCCAAGGTACAAACTCACAACCCACTTACTGATGATGAACCCCTTCTGGCCACTAAGAGCCTAATGCCTATACAAAAGGCCATTCGAATATCCTATAAGCATTGCAAGGAAAGCCATCTACCCAAGCTTGACTTAAACAACTTTCCTAAGTTTTCTAGAGGCTATGATTTAGATCCACAACATCATCTACAAGCCTTCTACAATGCCTGTATATGGAATAATATTGATAATCGATGGCAAAAACTTAAGCTCTTTCCTATGACACTCTTTGGCCAAGCAAAAGTATGGTACAGCTTGTTAAAACCAAAATCAATCTATAGTTGGCCAACAATGGTAGAGCTCTTTATTAAACAATATCAAACCTATGCCAGAGTGTCGGCCTTGAGGAGACAAATCCAAGAATGGAAAAAAGGGCAACATGAAACCTTAGACATGGCCTTAGAAAGATACTATTCTTTGTTAAACAAATGCCTAGGCCATGGATTCTCCAAGGATAGGCTAATGTATCACATCATGGATGGGCTTCGTAATGAAATAAGGGAAACCCTAGGGATGTATGCCCGAGGTTAACTATACGGGCTACAAACCCATCAACTCCAAGAGCTTATTAAGCGGGTAGTGAAAGAAGAATGAGAAATGGAAAATGGGAGAATGTTTAAAACTCTCAATGGGACCAAAATCTCAAATTAGAAAAGGTTCGTAACCATAAAGAGGAGAAATCAACTCACCTTGAGAAAGTGCAACTATTTCTACCTTTGCCAATAAAACAATCACTAGATGAAATCACAGCAAACATTAATAAGATGATGGAATGGATGCATAGAAAATATGGAGAATATGCTAACAATAGTAGAGGCACAACTATGCCAAATCAAGAAACAAGAGAGGACTAAAACACCCTAAAATTTCAAGGCACTCTTGCTTCACCAAGGTCTAGGAACTGAGGCAAGAATTTCCACAAGTGTAGCCTCATGAACACTTGGCAGGAAATGAATGCTCTGAGTTTAGACTGTCTAGTCTAGCAACTTTTCTACCTTCAAAGCTGACAGGCCCAATGGACTCTCTGGCTTGCCCATCTAGACAATTTTCCCGGCTAACAGTTTACTTAGAAATCATGCTAAAAGTTGTCAACGGTGCTCAGGATGCACAAAATAGTTTGGAAAGTTTCTAGTGAAGAAGTTTGCTATGCTATGCTATGCAATGTAGCATAGCAGGCCTCAGAAGAAAGTTTCTCAGGCAACTAAGTGCAAACTGTTGTAGAACAAAGTGCTACACTATGCTACGCTACACAGTGTAGCACAGTGTAACAAAGGCAAAATAGAAAGACCTAGCTTACCTAGTAATTCCAATTTCACTCAGCAAGCACTCCAGCCTTCAAAACCATTTGTCTTGTTCAACTTCAAGTCCTTTGTCAAAAGTTTCTTACTAAAAAGTGATGGATTGAGCAAAAAGTAGGATATGCTGGTTGCTATGCTATGCTACACTACATAGCGTAGCATAGCATAGAAACAATTCAAAAGCAGTAATGAGCATTGAAAATGCAAGTTTGGAAAGTTCAAAGGTTTCTCTTTGTAGAAGGCAAAAGTTGCAGCTGTTAGCATAGTCAAGCTTCAGACAAGCGTTTGCGAGTTTAACACAAGTTACAAGTAAAGCCTGCTGCTACACTATGCTACGCTACATAGCATAGCGTAGCATGGCAAAGCATGCAAAACCAAACAAAGTGCCTCAGAAGGTTAACCCAATGTGCACCAAGACTTCTAGCAGATGCAGTTGACTTCAATGTAAATTTCTTTTCCAAACTGGTGGCTATGCTGTGCTACGCTACATAGCGTAGCACAACATAGTAAGCTACTACGTTATGCCAGCATGCTACGCTACATAGTGTAGCAAGCAGCTATGCTACTTCAGTGTGCTTCATTTCTCACTTGCATTATTTGCACACTTAACATTAGCATTCCCAATTTCAACAACATGATTACAGCGTAGCAAGTTCATGACTAGTTTTGCACATCCATGCAGTACAGGCATGTCTGCATTTCATGAGTCTAGGACATGTGTCATCCAAGCCTCATTTCTTGCATGCTCCTGGCCCTATAAATACCCTAATGAGCAACTCTCAAAGGGTTGGTAAAATTTGGTTAGCAAATTGAGGATTCTGTTGGCAAGTTGGAAAATTGGCAATTTGGGTTGGCAAATATTAGCGATTGGCATCTTTTGCATTAGCACTTGGCATTGGCTTTTGGCTTGTTGGCATTTTTCACTATTGGCTTTTAAGCTTGTACACCAAAAAAAAAAAAAAAACAAACATAGTTGAGATATTTCAAGCATTTTGGTTATTCCTGGACTCTCTGTGTGCCTTTGGCATTGTATAACTTGTTATACATTTTCAAGCAGAGAAGAGAATCAAACCCACTACTTTGTGGTGATGCATTTCTCTTATCCCAGTTACTTTGTTATTTCTTCATTGTCATCATTGTTCAGCATCATTTTCTTTATTATTGCATTTATTGATCATTGATTAGATCTCACATATTTCGCACTTAAAACGACATTTACAAATGGTTAAGTTACACCAATTAAGTCCCTATCTGATCGACTAGACCATTCAAGGCATCCCATTTCCATTTTATCTAGCACAGCCCTAACACGGATCCAGGGTTAAAACTGTTCACCTGACAACCTTTCGGTGTTTCTAGCCACTGATGTTTTCAGTCACTAGAAGGACACCATGTAACAATTAGAAAAAAGGATAGAAGATAATAAGAATAAGAACTTAACTGCCAACTTCACATATCAATGTAACATCTATTTGTATGATCACCCCAAAGGCCAATGCCTAGTTTTGTCATATTTACATGAGCATTGAAGAGGAATGTTACATCCATATTTCATATATAAATATCATGTTCAACCATAGTGGCAAAAGCCCTAGTCAGGGGGGAGGCCATCACCAACCTGACCATATCCTTTGTATGTCCCAAAACCAAATGCTTACTATGTTCAACACCCTATTTCTCAAACTAGATTATCATCCTCTACTGCATCTCATCATTATCATTCTCTGAAATACTATCCACTCATGCCCTCTCCACCAAGGTCACCACCTCATGTATGTTAAACGTTTCCTCAACAATAATATTCTCATCCTTCACCTCCTTCTACATCACCACCAATTGTACCAGAAGGTTTTGCACCATAGCACCAGCCTATGAATGCTACTTGTGCTACTACTATCAACAACAGTGGAAGTACTCAAAAGCATCCTTTCTTTAGGCATAGCCTTAGGAAGAAGTAGCATGATTCTGAACCCATTACATCTTCCAACTCAACACAAGTTCCACGCTATGATGCATCCTTCTCCTTGAACTCAACACCTTGTGTTACTCTATCAAGGCCAACAATCAATACTCCAACAACTATGTGTCCCAATGAATATAACCATAGAGGGGGACACATTGATCCTTGCATGCCATCTTATGGTCAAGGGTGCCATAGTGGGGTAGCTCCTTATCCCATGACCCCATCATATAACTTACCCCACTATGTCTATTATGGTCAAGTGTTTGAACCCCAATATGGATACATTCCAACCACCACCTCAAAAGGCACCCAATGGCTGGGATATGATCGATCCCCAACATTTCCACCATGCATGAATCCACACTTTCCATTTATTAATTCTCTCCATGATCAAAGGTTTAGTATGTGGGATATCCCCCATTCTAACAATAAATACTTTTCCTTTTCTTTAATTTTACAATTTTTTTTCCATTTTTTCATCTTTCATTTTTTTGTTTATCTTTTTGAGGGTAATCTCATTGGTAAATAAAATACTCATGTGACCCATTGGTTGAGGTGTTGTTCTATGCACTCAAGTCTCAATTAACTAATTATTTGCACAAAGAGCCCATCACATCCATTCACCCATTCCATTAATAAGAGGTTGATATTCTTGACATCATAAAAACTTAAAAGTAATTTTGTGCTCATTATACCCAGAGTGAAGTAGGATGGACCAAGAGGAAATGGCCAAGGTGTGACATCAAGGGGACTTGTGGATTCTCTTTGGTGACATTTGTAGGAGTTACCATGCAACCTGAGTGTACCAAGATCCTTGTAAATCTAATGAAAAATGGGAGTAAGAGTAATAAGGACACTCACTCAAGAAAACCAATGCTATTCTAGGAGGTCCCACTAGAAAGACATGCACCCATGCTTGAAGGTAGGTGGCTTCTCTAGATTAAGCATTCAAAAAAATTTATGAATGATGATGAAATGAAAAAGAGATAGAGAGATAAGAAAGAAAAAAAATCAAGAAGAGTGTGCCAAAGTGGCCACACAAATAGAAAGAAAGAAAAAGATCAAGATCAACATTCTACAAAGTAATTCTAAATCACTTCTCCCTTGAACATAATGCCAAGTGGTAGCACACCTTGTTGTCATGGTACTCCTATGTTTGTCCATCATGGGATGAAGCAATGCAATGTCACTGATTGCAGGAATGGACTTGGTCTTCATGCTAGAGTGACAAGCTAATGACACATTAATCATGCCCTACACTCAAGATTCATTGTGCCCTGGGTCAGTTACCTCATGTCCCAATCTCTACAATCCCTTCTATAATTTGCCTCATCTTGTTGTCCATGTATTTATGACTTATGTCTTTTGTAGCATTGAATTCATACCTCATCATGGTGGTATCTATGTGTGTGTTTTGTGGAACTGGTGTGGATTACATTTAACCCTTCTACTGCCTACGGAAATTTTAAGGTGTGTTTACACAAGGGAATTATAGGTTGGAACCTGCTTTAGGAAGGATCCACTTGCATAACCCTTGTAATATACACTCATAACACATCACCAACACATCATTTTATACCCTCCAAAGATTACAATACTCTTTCCCTCATCATCCTTCTTGTTCAAATGTTCCTATGCATTGAAACATGTCCTTTCTCCTCATCTGATTCATGCATTCCATTGCTAGATTCTACACCATTATACTTTTTGTACCTTGAGGACTATTTAATATTACCCTAGACCTTTTACACCAATTTCAAGTCCTTCATTTTTGAGTTTAGAATTTTAGAAATTTATCAATTTTTCTAAGTGCCCTACTTTAAATAGTCCACAATATCACATACACGATATTAGGTCCGATTAGAAATCGGGGCCGTGCTATCACGTTGAACAAGATTATATATATGGATCCCCCACATGCACATCAACATCATTTTCAACTATTCATGCAAGGGAAAATTTTTTAAATTTTTTTCTATGACTTGCAACTTGCACACCCCTTGTTCCAATAGCCATAACTCGCTCACTAGCACTTCGATTCTTATTTTGCAAGAACCTACTTGAACTTGGAGTGATCAGCTTAGTCGTGGGGGAGGGTTACACTCCAAATTGTGCATAAATTTTTTAGAATTCATCATCGCTCGAAGGATACTATAAAAGGTAATTGAAAAAACAATAAAAAATGATGATAAAAATGTGCCAAAAAAAATCTTATCTTCTCACCTACATAGGAAATTAAATTTTAAAGCCATCTAATCAAATTAGGGGCCCAATATTAAAAATTTTAGGGGACATTTCCACAAGATTTTCTAACTCTAGATCACATGAAATAGGAAACAAATTCATTAAGATAGAAGTAAGGTATAATTTAAATTTTGTAAACAACCTTACTAATGGTCAGCCTCGTGTGATTATAGATGGCCCCTAAATGTGGACAACAACAAGGACCCTCTCAAGGTGTGTCCAAGAAGCCCAGGAGAGGTAGAGGACAAGTGTCTCCTGAACAACATGTAGAGTAGGAGGTGTAATCATTTAGCATCCATCAAGAGATTCCTACTACTGTGTAGTCAGGATAGGTAGAAGGAGGAGCTACTGAAATGCCTGGATAGGGACAACACCTCATGTTGTCCCTAGATTGTGTTCAAGCTATCTGAGAAAAGTCTACATTGGGAGCTATGATTATGGAATTAAATTTTAGACCTTTCATGGAATTTGCTCCTGAGACCGTTAGGGACCAACTCAAAGGGTCCCCATTTTGGCCTATCCTCTCTGAAAGTGGTGCTTGGTGCTTAGGAGGAACGTATTAATTTTGGCATAATAAATAAGAAGGCACCACAATTGACATTTGTGGTGTGTCTATAGATTTTTCCACCAAGGCTATCTCAAAAGTGTTAAACCTTTCGAATACAGTGCCAAAAGTTACTTACTTGTCCACTCACTCCGATGCTGATGTATGAAGAGTCTAGTTGAATAGGGTGTATGGAAAAGAAGACAAGACATATGAAGAGTTGATGTTGGAAGGAAGGATATATTTCAAGATTGGTACTTATCACATCGTTCCCACAAGAGGATTAAATAGAATTTTAACATATGTGGCAAGAGGAAGTGTGATATTGATGGGAAAGGTTAATGCTAACCTTCCTCATCTGTATCTGATGGAGATCTTGAGGTGGTTTAAAGAATGCAAGATAAGGAAGTTCATGTTGCCCTTTCCTTGTCTCATCAGGAAGCTATGCAAACATGTTGGTATTCTAGGGTACACCAATGACATTCCCAGAAGAGCCCAAAATGCTTCTTTCACCAAACTACTAAAGCCAGCGGCCCAAAGGAAGAGTGCTGGTGAGACACTAGAGCCAGAGCAAGAATAGATGGTGGGGCCCACTATAACTCAAACTATAAGGCCTATCCAACTCCAAAGCATAAGGCCCAATCAACAAGCAGGGCCCAACATGAGCCAGCGAGACCAACAACCACCACCGCTGTAGGATTATAGACAGTCAATGAGCCATCTTAGGGCCATCATTTAGATGATTAGTTAGGAAAGTCATAATGATGCTAATCTCTTCCCTGTCATCAATGACACTGTATAGTCCATAGTTTCTATTGATCGTGCACAGGGCAAGGTGTCCATACAAATAAGAGGAGGGAGACCCAT
This sequence comes from Gnetum montanum, assembly GCA_015680685.1. Taxonomy (NCBI): domain Eukaryota; kingdom Viridiplantae; phylum Streptophyta; class Gnetopsida; order Gnetales; family Gnetaceae; genus Gnetum; species Gnetum montanum. The sequence goes on from MNCI01019568.1 coordinate 162,805, forward strand.
TGGTAACAACAAATTTTAGGGAATGTTGCATCTTTCTGGGTGTAATTGGAAATAGGTGAAGGGGCCACAATGATGGTCATGCAGCACCAAGATGTAGCATGAACCATAGAAGTGGTCACAGACCACATCAAAGAATCTTTCAACATTCTTGTTGTGCCACCGGTAGATTTCACAAGAGCACAAGATGCTCAAACTATACCATTCCCTCAATGAATCATGCAAAGCATGAGGATTTCCTTTATTGATTGTTGCAGATAGGAAAAGTAATGAAATCCTTGTTTGACATCCCGCAAGATGTCACGATAGTGCAATCAGACCTCATCTCCACCAAAGGAAAGCTAGTCATGGCAGGGACTAGGGCCGAGCATGCAAAAGCGAAGTTGGCAAGACTCCAAGAAAGTCTTGTTACCCTGCAAGCTGCATAGGGGGATCCATCTCAGTTTGTTCCTACAGAGTAACTAGACACTTTCAGGATCGAGTAGCTTAATAAGCTACTGGAAGACAATAAAAGAGTGGTGGAGAAGGTCAACTAGGATACCTCCAAGGAACAAATGCAAACCTATGCACATGTCAAGGCACTTAGAGCCTTACAGGAAGATAATAAATAGCTCACTACTGATATTCTTTGGTTGACCACTATTGAGAAATAGATGAATGTTCTCGAGGAAAACTTTCAGCAATTATGAGAGTAGTTGGTCAGGGTCAACCAAGACATGAACCATTTGCCTAGAGAGAATTGAACCCTCTCAATGGAGGAGGTATGCACAATCTAACAGAAGATGGCCATTGAAATAAGCGCATGGCAAAATGAGGCCAAGTGGCATAAAAAGTTAAAGGAGTATTTCAGAGACTAGGTGGAGATGTACAAGTAAATCATAGAAAAGGAGATCCATATGACCAAGGCCCACATCAACACTTTTAGTACTCAACACATTGATTGGTAGGCCATATTTAACACATATGAATTTTTGCACTAGGCAAAGATTAAAAGCCAAGACCTATAGATTCAAGATCTCATAGAGTACATGGAATTGAAAAACCTGCAGTATGCTAATCTAGCCATGTTGATAACAGGATGCCCGAGAATAGAGCTCAAGAAGCAGGTAGCGCCCACCTACACCAAATATGAAGTAGAATTTGTGAAGCACAAGAAAATATTGCAAAAGCTAGAAGTTGCAAATTCTAAACTAGAGGTGGTTAAGACTAGATACCAAGGGTAGAAAGATGTCACAGCGGACTTGGCTCAATGGCTTACAAATTTCCAACTGTAAAAGGACAAATACAAAGCCTACGATGAGGAACGATGATTGTTTGTGACTTGGTACGTCAAAGCAAATAAGATGTTCCTACAACTACCATGTCCATGGAAGGTGCCGACTCCATCAAACATTGGAGCATCAACATGGACAACATAAGATCTCCAAACTGAAGAAGAAAAACTCTAGGCACTATTGCAGAGCCATCAATTCCAAAACATGGAGCACAAGAAAAGGGGAAGCATCCCATGGAGGAGCCAATGCCACTTGAAACCACATGAGTTCCACAAAATTTTGTAATTTTATGATTTTGTAATTTTGTGTGTATCTATTCCAATTTTGTTCTATTCAATTCTCCACTGTAGCATGAATAAATTCCTAGTCAGTTAATAATCCCATACCTATCCACTGTGTAATCAATGGATCTTGTTCTCATTTTTTTTGACTTGAGGATGAGTTTTCATTCAGTCATGGGGGTATTATGAATCATGATTCATTAGGCTCTGATATCTAACCTGTAATATCACGTATGCGATATGACGACATGGCTAGTGATATCGGATGTGTGATATCATGAATCTTGGGCCAACCTATAAATACACATGTAGGTGCAAGGAGTTGGGAGTGAGTTTTTAAGGTCAGTTCATAGTTCATTTTAAAAGTTAGCTTTCATTTTTAGTTCTTCTCAACCATTTTCCCCTAGTGCATGCCCATAGTGTGATGATTGTAATTGTACAACACCTTCATTTGAGTGTGACATACTTGGACATGCACATGACTAGAAATAAAGATCAAGATTACTTCATCATTATAGCATTCACTTAGTTTAATCATTTAATTATTATTTATTTCTTTTGTAGTTAATATCTCTCTCTACCTTCCTCTCCTATCCCTATTAGTAAATGCAGAATGAGTACGCCTTAATCATGAGCATTTAAGTGTGACTACTTGGTATCCCAGTAGCATACCTAGGACATGCACTTGGTAATCCTAGCAATAGTCATACATGAGATCTAATATGTGTATGGATGATTAAGGGATAGATGCTCATCCCACTTAGGCTAGCTTAGACTCTCTTCACCCTTTCTCTCTTAGCTTAACAAGTTATTTTCCATTGCCTCTAGGAGTAGCACTAGGTTAGAAACCACATCATACACCTCACTCTGGACTAAACCATATGTGACAAAGCAAATACTAGTCTAGGTGGGAAGACAGTGAACTACAATCAATAAGTAACTATTTAGATACCACAACTAGCCCATCTCCAGAGTTCGACTGGATCATGCGTGAAACACTTGTATTTGTATGGTTGAGTGTAGGGGTACCTTGCCACTCATCAATTGTTATTTATTATTCCCTTCATTAAGTGAAATGCATATGCCTTAATCATAAGCATTTAAGAGTGAGTACTTGGTAATCTAGTAGTGTATCATTTGGCACATCTAGTGACATACACTTGGCAATCCCAAAGGTAGTCTCACGAAGTCCAAGGCATGCATGAATGATTAAGAGTAGATACTCATAGCACATAGGCTACTTTAGATGTTATTTTTCATTGTTAATTAGCTTAATTAATTTATCTATTTATTATCATTAAGAGTAGCATAGAATTAGACAACATCATATACCTCACTTCAGACTAAATCATATGTGACAAAGCTACCACTAGTCCAAGTGAGAAGATAGTGAACTGTGATCAGAGCATAATGATCTAGATACCACAACTACTCCCCTCCATGGAATTTGACTAAATTATGCATGAACACTTGTGATTCATATGGTTGGATGTAGGGGTACCTCATTGCTCATCATTGGTGTCAGTGTTAGGGATGGTGCTAGTTATCTAGATTAGTTATATTATACATAATCACTGTAAATGTATTAATGATATATCTTTCAGAAAATATTAACTCACACAAACAATAAACTAACAATAATTTCTCTCTCACAAGGAAGTAACAATGCACTACAGAATGAAAACATTCATTGGAGAACTAATGAGATATATAATGAGGAAAATTAAAGTGAGAAACCTTATGCAAGGGGTTCTTATGTTCATGATCACTCTGACAACACTCAAGAACTACATTCACCTAAGGTAGATAACCCTAAAGGAGATGAAGTACATCCTAGATCATGCAAGACCTCCAAGCCTAAGACCTTCCCGAAATCTAGAAAAGATAGATTAAGGGACACTAAGGAACATCATAGAAGTCATGGTAATTCTTCTAGATCCTCATCTTTCTTTCCCCCTTCAATGTCTAGTTCTAATGAAGATGAAGATAGGTATAGAGATAAAGTTCCACTAAAGGGTATGAATAAAAGTAAAAATCAAACCAACAAACACACTCAAGGTCATCAACATGAACATAAGTCCAATCATGACCATCAACCAAATAGAAATTTTCATCACAACTTGTCTAATGACAATGAACCCTTCTTGGCCACTAAGAGCATGATGAAGATAAAAGAGGCCATTAAGATAACTTACAAGCATTGCAAAGAGAGTCACCTACCTAGGCTTGATGTGAATAATATCCCTAAATTTTTAGAAGGCTATGATTTCGATCCACAACATTATTTACAAGCCTTCTAGGATACCTGTATCTATTATAACGTTGAAAGTGGATGGCAAAAGCTTAATCTCTTTCCTAGGACACTAATCGATAGAGCTAGAGTGTGATATAGATCATTGAGATCAAGTTCAATCTGATGGTGGTAAAAAATGTTGGAAATTTTCAATAAGAAATACCAAACCTATGTAAGAGTATCTAACCTAAGAAGACAGATCCAAGATGGAAAGCAAGAACAACATGAACCCTTGGACATGACCTTAGATAGATATTATTCCCTATTGAATAGATTCCTAGGCCATGGTTTCTCTAAGGAAAGGCAACTTTTCCACATCATAGATGGGCTTCGTAATGAAACAAGGAAGATGCTTAGGATGTATGTCCTAGGGCAATTATATGAGCTCCAAGCCCATTAGATCTTAGAGGTAATCAAGCATGTGGCACAAGAAGAAGGAAAGATATGCAAATGGGAGAATTTTGAAAAATATTAATGGGACCCAACTCTTGAATAGAAGGAGGCCCATATATATGGTATGGAGAAAGAGGTAGCTCTCAATAAGGTGATTTTGTGACAAACTTTGCTAATACAAAAGTCTATTGATGAACTTGAAGCAAATTTTAATAGGATGTCCAAATGGATATATGAAAATGTGAAAACTCTCATTGAGATAGTCAAGGAGAGGATCAAGAAAAATAAGCTAGGCAATCATAATAAGCAAAGGATAAAAAACCAAGAAACAACTAAGAACACTTTTCAACAAACGAGAAAAAATAGTTGACTAAAGTAAGGCTATAGATTTAACCATAGATGAAGATAATGGATGTGACATCTAGATATATGACCATTTGAAGGGCCATTACCTAGTTTTGTTACATTTACAGGAGTATTGGGTGGATCCCTTAAATCTAAAGTTTCTACAGAAGCACATGCCCAAGAGATTTCCTCTCTCACAAGGTAATTATAGGTAATCCCATAACCAATCATACCATTCTAGGGGTACTTATTACTAGCCTCAATACTATCATCAATTGTAGTGGAAACAACTACAGTCATGGAGAAAGCCACCACCAAATTATTCCTATCATGCATATACATCAAAACAACATGAATATTAAGTTCAACATCCTGTTTTTCCAACTAGTTCTACATCCTCTACTTCAAATTGCCACTACCACTCTCCCGAGTACCATCAACCCATGACATCTCTTGAAGGATCACCACCTTGCATCTCTTACCACCCATCCTATCCTCAATATTTTCATACTCCACCTCATTATAGGCCACCACCAATGACACAATAAGGTTTAGCGTCACAATACCAACAAACAAATGTCACTTGTGTTGCACATGCGTAGAGACATGTTGCTATGAGTGGGTCTCAATCATAATGTAGAACACATCCCTTTTGAAGAAAAGGTCATAAATCGAAGCAAAACATGAATGGACCCACCACATCATCCAAGCTAACATAATGCCAATCTAGTGCACCATCTTCCTTGTCACAACCAAGTACAAGGGCCACCATCCATCATTACTCCAATTCCAAACCCAAACAATGAATCTAATCGTGTGAGAAGACAAAAAAATCCATGCATAGCATATGATGATCAAGGATGCACTCATGGGATAGACATCTATCACAATCATAGACCTCATATGCTGACATACCAGAGATTTAACAATCAAGTGTGTGATCAATGATTTTCCTACCTAGCCACCACACCACCAACAAAGCCCCAGTGGCTAGGGAATGAATGGTTACCAATGTTTCATACATGCATGGATCCTATCTATCCACTTATTAATCCTTTTCATAGCCAAATGTTTAGTCATATGGGTCACTCCCCATTCTAATCTTCAGGATTCATAAGTGTTTTGCATCTTTTTGTTTTACAATTTTTTTATCATTTTCCTATTTCTTGATCCACTTTTTCCTATTTCTTCTAATTTTTTCTAGTTATTTTTTTCATTTTTTTGTTACGTAATCTCGCTTGCAAATAAAATGATCATGTTATCCATTGAGATAAGGTTTTCTCTATGTAATCAAGTCATAAGGGACTGATTATTTAGACATTGACACCATGAAATCCATCCACCAATTCCATTAATAAGAAGTTCTTGTCCTAGTCATAATGATAATCTTTTCCATCATCCAACCTAATAATAAACCTATAATCATTATTTCTGGGTAGAAGAGTGTAGAACCAAGGTGAGATGTGAAGGGTGTGACATCAAGGGGATTTGTGAATTCTTGTTGGCCAATTTTGTATGTTCTATCATTTTGCTGAGGTTGTAATCATATCCTTGTAGATCTAACAAAAAATGGGAGTAAGAGTAACCTATAATGGTACTAGATAAACTTCTACAGGTCCCAATAGAAAGACATGTACCCATGCCTAAAGGTTGGTGGCTTCTCAGAATCACAAAAAAACATCTGTGCCATAAATTAGCTCATCCCTTGGACAAAACACCAAGTGATGTTACTTCTCACAACTATGATAGTCTTATGATTGTCCGCCAATGTGATGAAACAATGCAATGTCACTACAATATGGTGCGGACTTGGTTTGAATCTTGGAAAAAGGTACTCATGATCATTTAACCATTAATAACACATGAGGTTTCATTGTGCCCATGGTAAGACACTTAATGTCCCCATTTCTATAATCCTTTCTATAATCCATCTCATCTTGTTATCCAAGTGATCATAACTTGTGGTTTTGTGTAACATAGAGTTATTATCTCAAATTGGAGGTTTTAACATGTGTGTTTTGTTTCATAGATATGTATTGCATTCAACCCCTTTAGTGCCTACAGACATTTTTACATGTGGTTACACAAGGGCATCATAGGCTAGAGCCTCCTTTGGGAAGGAACCACTTGTGTAACTCTTGTGACTTGTACTTATTTAACACAACCACATCATTCTACATCTTCCAAGCACTTAATTTTTATATTTTGTTATTTCCATTCTCATATAACTTGATTCATCCACAACCTTGATTTCAATGCCCTTTTTCTTACTCATTCTAGTGCTTTTCACATAGATGACTTCACCTTATCACAACTTTGATGCCTCAAATTGATTTTTCACTTATCCCAGAACTATGGACCTAACCTCAAACCTTCCAACCAATCACAAAGCTTTAGTTTTCATGCTTAGTTACCCCATTTGATGCTTATTCTTGGACCCCAAGATCAAATACTTGACATCAGGTCGAATGCAACATTGGATACCCAATGTCAAGTACCTAGTGTCAGGTCACTCAAACTTATATATATATGATCCCCATGGTGCCCAACCTTCATCCTCATTAGTTGTAGCTAGCGAAGTTGTTCAAATTTTCTCTCACGACTCAAAGCTCTATGCACCCACTTTCCACTTATGATATTTAGCTCTCTATCACTCTAATTTTTGTGCTTTTTGAAATTATCTGAACCCAAAGTATTCAAGTTAGTTCTAGGGGGTGCTTACATGGAAAACATTTTTTGATTTTTGATAAGTTTCTATCACCTAGAGGGTATTATAAGGGTAAGAGTATTAAAAAATTTAGAATTTATCATAAATAATTAATTGTATTAATGCTAGAAACCTTAATTTCTCCACCCTAGGGACCATAATCATCATAACAAGCCACACATAAGGAAAATGAAATAAACTATGTAAGTTCGTATGAAGAGATAGATACTTTTGGGCATTTTTTCTTGAAAGTTTTTCTCACTCTACAATCATATGAACTAACAACTTAATGAACTAAGATAACAAGGTATAAACTGATTAATGATAAAGAATACAACCTTAGTAACACTTGATCTTTGTTTGGTTGTAGATGGCCCCAAAAAGAGGAGTACAAAGAGAACCTTCACAAAGGATACCTAAATGCCCATGAGGTGGTAGGGGATAGCAAGGTGAGATGGTTGAACATGTAGAGCAAGAAGCCCAATCTTTTAGCATCCATCAAGAGGCTCTTGCTACTGAATAGTCGATCCAAGGAGAGGTCGTAGAACCACTAGCTCCCATGCAGGGACAATGTCTCATGTTGCCCCTTGATTGCCTTATAGCCATTCAATAAAAGTTCATGTTGATAATGGTCATCATGGAGATGAACTTCAAACTATTTTTTGAGTTTTCCCTAGAAGTAGTTTGAATGAAACTCTAGGCATCACCTCTTTGGCCTATTCCTTCATACAGTGGCAAGTGGTACCTTGGTGAGACTTACCAATTCTTGCATAATAAAGATAAAGGTACCACTATAAGCATATGTGGATTTAATGTCTCTTTCTTAGTTAAGGTAATTGTAGTAGCCTTGAATTTTCCAAATTAAAGGGCTAAGGTATCCCATCTATCTACCAAATCTGACCCTGATACCAAAAAACTATGGCTAAAATGGGCATACAACAAAGAAGATAAAGCATATAATGAACTAACTCTGGAAGAGAGGACACACTTCAAGATCAGTACATACCATATGTTTCCCACCAAAGGGCTCAATTGAATGTCAACATATGTAGCTAGGGAAAGTGCTATCTTAATGGGAAAATATGTGGTCAATCTTTCCTAATTCTACTTCACTAAAATTCAAAGGTGGTTTGAAGAGAAAAATGTAGGAAAGCCAACACTCCCATTCCCTTGCCTAATAAGGAGGCTATGCAAGCATGCCGGTATTATAGGGTACACAAATGGTGTCCTCAAAAAGGCTCAAAACACTTCCTTCATAGAATTGCTTAAACACATCGCACCAAGGAAAATCTTGGTGAAGAGCTAGAATCAAAGAAGAAAGTAGAGCCTAAAGAAAAAGTACAACATGAGCCTAAATAGTTCCTAGAAACACAAGCTCCACCACCACCACCATCGCAAGAGTACATGCCCTCAATGAGCCATCTATAGAAAATCATTGAAGTTCTCAGCTAGGGAAGCAAAGATGAGTTTAATCTCTTCAAGGTAATTAATGATGTTGTATAGCCCACTATTTCAACCAATTCAACAGGGGTGGAGTTCTCATTAGAGTCAAGAGTAGGATCCTAGTGTTCTAAGAAAATCTCTGAGAATGCTTCATCCTTCCATGTGATGCTTGAAACTAGAGAAGGTGCTAGAGTTGTGGTAATGCAACATGAGTATGTGATAGGTGTAGTAGAAGTAATCATAGATCATATTAAAAATTATTTAATGTAACTATTATGCCCTTGGTAGATCTAACTGGAACCAAAGATGCACAGATGCTGGCTAGGACTTCAATGACTCCTGTAGCACATGAGGATGTTTTGGATTGACTGCTGTAGATAGGGCAAGTGATGACTACTTTGTTTGACATCCATAGTGATGTCACTGTAGCTTAGTTAGACCTCATTGCCACTAAAGGAAAATTNTAGGCACAACAAAATGGGTAGGATCCCATCGTTCAACTCTCAGGGTGGCTAGCCCATGTTGTAATTGTTGCACTTCTACTTCTACATGCTCTATTCTAACTTCAACCATGACCAATTTTCCTTTAGTGGCAATGAGGTCTAACTAAGCTACAGTGACATCACTATGGATGTCAAACAAAGTAGTCATCACTTGCCCTATCTACAGCAGTCAATCCAAAACATCCTCATGCGCTACAGGAGTCATTGAAGTCCTAGCCAGCATCTGTGCATCTTTGGTTCCAGTTAGATCTACCAAGGGCATAATAGTTACATTAAATAATTTTTAATATGATCTATGATTACTTCTACTACACCTATCACATACTCATGTTGCATTACCACAACTCTAGCACCTTCTCTAGTTTCAAGCATCACATGGAAGGATGAAGCATTCTCAGAGATTTTCTTAGAACACTAGGATCCNCTTGGTCCAACAAGCAAAAGTAAAGAATAAAGACCTATAGATCAAACATTTGAAAGAATACATGGCATTGGCTAACCTCATATATGCCAACCTTGCCATTTTAACAACAAGTCAACCTTCGAATGAGCTCGAGAAGTAGGTAGAAGTAACCTATGAATTGTATGAAAAAGAGTCTGTAGATTGAAAAGACACTTTGCAAGAGCTACATGTGGAAAACTTGAAATTAGAGGTGAACAAAGATTGCTACCATGGACAAATGGATGTCACCTCAAACCTAGCTATGAGATTAATAGATTACCAAGAATTAAGAGAGAAAGCTAGGACCTTTGAGGAAGAACAATTGTAGTTTGTGGCCTAGTAAGTGAATGCCAATCAAATGTTTCCGCAATTGCCATCTCCTTAGGACGTACCGGCACCAACAGACATTGGCTCAGTAGCCTAGATGGTACATGACCCAAGGATGAAAGAAGAAAAGTTGCAAGCATTGCTTGATCGCTATAAATTTCACAAGCTTGGCGACAAAGGGAAGTATCCAATGGAAGAGTCACCACCTCTAGGCACTACATGAGTCTTCTAGTGTTTTTCTTATAATATTATGTCTATATTTTTGTAACCACCACTATGACATGTACAAGTTAATTATTTGTCTATTGTTTAAGTTAATCAATAATCCCATACCTTCCTTATATTTTGTAAAGAACTTGTTTCTCATTTTGTTTAACTCGAGGATGAGTTTTCATTCAATAATGGGGATATGATGAGTCATGAATCTATTAGCTCTGATATCGAGTACCTAATATCGAACCTCAATATCAAATACTCGATGTTAGAGTTAGGAAGCTATGTCAGATATCTAATGTCGTCTCCTTTGTGCATGCTTATAAATATAGCACTTGGGTGCATGGTTTGGGGGATAATAGGAAAAGTAGTTATTTTGTTTAATTTTCAGTTAGCTTCTTCATAGATTGTTATTTCTTAGTGCATGCCTACAATGTGATATTTGTAATCGTACAACACCTTTGTTTGAGTGTGACATACTTGGACATGTTACATGACTGGAAATAAAGATCGAGGTTACTCCCATCATTACAACATCCACTTAGATTATTATTTTATTTAATTGTTAATTATTTACTATTTTCTTTAGTTAACATTTCCATTTATTGTTATTTACTATTTCCATTATTAAGAAAAATGCATATGCTTTAATCACTGGCATTTAAGTGTAAGTACTTGGTAATCCAATAGTGTATCGTTTGGCACATCCAATGACATACACTTGGCAATCCTAGAGGTAGTCTCATGGAGTCCAAGGCATGCATAGATGATTAAGAGTATATACTCATCACACACAAGCTAGTTTAGATCTCATTTTCTATTGTTCATTAGCTTAATTTATCACTTTTTATCATTAAGAGCAGCATAGAATTAGACAATATCATACACCTCACTTTGGACTAAACCACACCTAGCAAAGCTACTATTAGTCCAAGTGGGAAGATAATTAATTGTGATCAGAGCATAATGATCTAATACCACAACTATTCCCATCCATAGAATTTGACTAAATTGTGAATGAATGATTGTGATTCGTATGGTTGGGCGTAGGAGTACCTCGTTGCTCATCAAAAAGTTTCCATGTTTTGTGGTAGGGCTAGAGGGAATTTTTGACTTTTGGGTTCTAGTCTTTCCTATATTTTCTAATAGTTCTTGTTAGAATCTTTGTGATTTCCTTATTTGTAACTTTAACTTGACCATTGGCTTAGGGATGGTAGGGTGTTATTTGTTTATGTTCAACCCCACAAGCATTGCATGAGTTTCTGAAAGGTAGTGCCTATAAAGTGGGTTTCATTGTCAAAAATTGATGCATGTGGCACACCAAACCTATTTACAACATTCTATTGTACAAACTAAGTAGCAGTAGAAGATGTATAGTCAGTGACAACTGTTGCTTCTACCCATTTCATATAATAGTCAATAATGATTATGATGTATGTCTTTCCATTTGACATGGGAATGATGGAACCCATGAAATCAATGTCCTAGATGTTAAAGAGTTATAGTGATTGGATCCACTATTGATGTTCTTCCATTTGAGCAATCATTCCACCATCTCATTGGCAACATTTACAAGAGTGGATAAATTAGTGAGAATCCTTGAAGATTGTTTTCCAGTAACACCCTATCATTAGGATTTTAATGGCCATGCATCTCCTAGCATAGTGGCCCCCATAAGGATCCTCATGAGAATCCTACAGAATGCATAGTTGATTAGCATTAGGGACACACCAATGAACTAGGCCATCAACACACACCTTGCAAAGGTGTCCTTTGATCTCTATGAAGCATTTTACCTAGTGAAGAAACTGTTGTTTCTTCTAGTGGTCCAACCCTTGTGGCATCTCTTGAGTGAGAAAATAGGTGAGAATGCAATCATATCATTTATTCTTAATGGGAAATTTTCCAGTTATAGCCTTAGTAAAGAGGAGTTCATTAGGAAATAGATTAGGTAGTGGGCTTTCTTCCTTTTTTGTTGTCCCATCACAATTAAGACAAGTGGTCAGCAGTCACATTCTTAGTTCCCTTTCAATTTACCATCATAAGATCAAATTCATGTAAGATCACTAGCTACCATATGACACAGGGGCTCATCATTGCCTTATTCATGAGGAACTAAATGGCACTATGGTCCATGTGCACAAACACCTTGTATCCAAGCACATAATGCTTGAACTTCTCTAGAGTGAACACCATTGTTATCAATTCTTTTATCATGGTGGTGTAGTTCAATTGTGCACTCATAATGCTTTGGCTATCGTAGTGGATGTAATATGGATGTTTCTTTTCATCCAACTGCATAAGCATGACTCCCAAGGTATAACTTGATGCATCCGTCATAACATGAAATGGTGTAGACCAATCAGGTGCTTGTAGAATTGGAGTTTTTACAAGTTTCTCATTCATCTATTGGAATGTTTTTTAATATTCATTGGCCCATAACAATGGAGAATATTTCTTTGTGAACTTAACTAATGGTTTTAGGATCTTAGAAAAATTCTCTATGAATCTCTAGTAGTAGCTAATGTGTCCAAGAAATGACTGAACATCTTTGACAGTTTTCAGTTGATGGCTAATTCCTTCGATGACCCTTATTTTTTCAAGGCTAACCTCAATTCTTGCTTGTGAGATTTTGTGCCCTAATACAATTTCCACTTGGACCATTAGATGACTCCTTTTCCAATTAAGACCCAAGTTTTTTTCCACACATCTTTTTAGTACTTAGTCAAGGTGGTCCAATGCATGCTCAAATGTAGCTCCATAGGTGGAAAAGTCATCCATGAAGACCTTCACTCCACTACCAATTTTCTACTAAAAGATGCTTAAGACCAGGCATTGGAATGTAGTAAAATCATTGCACAAACCAAAAGGCATCTTGCGATATGCAAAGGTCCCCCCATGGATTTGTAAATGTTGTTTTGTCTTGGTCCTCTGGTGCAATCTAGATTTAGTTATAGCCACTATAACCATCTAGAAAACTATAATAGCAATGCCCAGATATGATATCTAACTTCTGATGAATGAATGACAATGAAAAATGGTTCTTGAATGTTGTCATACTCAATAGCCAAAAATTGATGCAGACCCACCACTTGCCACCTTTCTTTGGCACAATCATGAGTGGACTGACCCCCTCACTATTTGCAATGGGATAGATGAACCCTACCTTAAGGAGTTATTTAATTTCCTCTTTGATGATCTACTTCAATTTTGGATTCAATCACCTCTATGGATGCCTCTTTGGCTTCATGGTCAGGTTTGTGTAGATATGATGCTAGCATATCCTAGAATCAATCCTTGTGAGTTCAAGATATGACCAAGAAAGGCTATTGACCATTTTTCAACCACATTCAATAGCATTTTTTTCTATTCTAGAGCATGATTTGCATTGATTATTACCAGCTTTCCATTTTTTAAGAATACATATTCCATGCTAGCAAGTGGAGTTTTTTAATTCAAGGGGCTCTTTCTTGAAATTTTTAGGAATTTTCAACTCTTTCCAATAGGTGTCATCATTTTTATTATCATAGATTTTGTGATGAACTTACTCTAGTTCATCCATGCTTATGACATACAAGTATGTTAGGCTCATGTTACTTTCAAGATCAATGGTTAGCCACTAGGTGTCCTCTTGCTTTGTGGCTACTACTTATAGACACCTTTCAATATCTACTTCTAGTGCACACTCCTTGCATGCAAAAATGAATGCTTTTTTAACACACCAAAGTTTCTACACATAATCGCACCTTGTATCACCATACGTGATGCATGGAACTCACTTCTTCTCAATCTTTCTAAATGCATTTTCCTTAGATATTTTCAAGAAAAAATCTCTAATGCCCATTTTTGCATCTACAATGCTTAACCATGTCCTTCCCATGATTATTAAAAAGTCCCCTTTGTAGTTCTCAACCTTGATTACTAGAAAATCATCACGATAAGACCACCCATAGATAGTGGTCATGATGTCTTTCACCAATTCCAATGGAACAGTAATGGACTAGTCTACTAATTCTAATTGGATATTACTCTTCTTGAGGGGTAGCAAGTTCTAGGTAGTATATATCTCATGAGAAGTCAAGTTGATACCAAAACTTAAATCAAGAAGAGCTTTACATGGTTTATTCCTAGTAATCTATAAATAAATAAGAGGGCTTCTAGGATTAGCTAATTTCTTGGGAAGGTTGCCAGCCTGAATCTAATTAAATATGGCATGAGTGATCATAATAATATGGATTTGAAGTGGGATTTGATTTGAAGGGGACTTGAAGGAATTAGATGCAGAGACAAATGGAGGAGTAGGATTGCCAACCACATGTGTATGTGAGGGCTTAGGTGGACTATGAAGTTGGAAGAACGGTCTTTTCCATGATCTAGTGTCCAAACCACTTGATTGAGAAACCTATTTTAGATTAATGGCCCTAATGGCATTGCTTTGTTGCAATTGGGCTAGAAGTTCACTTTGAATAGATGGAGTAGGTGGTAGCTATGTTGAAGATGGAGGAACATGTGTAGGGATAGGAGGAGAATAAGGGTAAAGGGTGGTATCCCTCCTTGCATGTGAAGAATGAGTTCAATAATAGTCAAGAGAATAGTAGTGAGGTTGGAAAGTAGAAACGTGAATGGAAGAGTCATGTCGAGAAAAGGGCTACTAAATGTAATACCGTAATGGATCAAGTTGTCTATAAGGGTATTTCTACCTTCATGGTACTAGTGTCCATGACTTTGGTTGCTTCCACTATTGATACTACTCATATGGTTGTGCTGAAGTTCCACTTGGATAATATTGTTGTTGCTAGTGGAATTGCCTAGGATTCCCTTAAGGATAAGGCAACCTTCTAGGTGTTTTTCTTTGTGCTAGTCATGGATTCAAAGCATACACCCAAACTCTTGTAATTGTGACATGATGGAACAACATCCATTAGGATGTTCATAATGGTAGCTGTTACACCCACTATCAGCATCTAATTCAATTCCCGCAACTTCCTCTACTATAGAAATCTTTCCCTTACCTCTTTGATTATCACGTTTAGCTTCCTTAAATCTCCTACAATCATAATCACTACCTTGTTCTTTGGACTCTTTAACAATTTTTAGAACGTCTTGAAATTTGCTATCCATAGAGTCTCATAATTGATCAACCTTAGCCAAAATTTCAAAGGTAAATTTTTGAAATGGTAAGTTTTTCTAGTTCACAACCTCATCAAGTGATGATTCCCCCTCACTATCATAGAATCAAACCATCCTCTTGTGAATGGAAGGATCGTAGTTGTATTCTTCTACACTTTCGCATTTCCTTAACTCTCCTTCTTTCACTACCTACTCAATTAATCATTGAATTTGATGGGCTCTTAATTCTAACAATCATCCTTGGGCATAGATGCCAAGAGTTTTTTTTGCTTCTTATCAGAGCTTGATGAGTGGCGAGGTACCCCTACACTCAACCATACGAATATGAGTGTGCACGCATGATCCGGTCGAACTCCACAGACTAAATGCCTTAAAGCCACAAGAAACACTTGGGGCTAATCGTTCGTTGTCTTCCCAAACTTGCTTGTAGGTGTCACGGTGTATGGTTAAGCAAGTCTGAGGTATGTGATTTTTTTGGTATTTTCAAGTTTATCTTCTAAGCTATGAGAGGAAAGGGTTGAGAAACTAAGCTAACTCTAACTAATGTCCTAAGTCTAAATTAACTAGCGTCAGCATCCGTTCCCACTTACCGGACACACCCTGAACTATGCAACTGTGGCTTACCAAACGCTAATCGTTACTGGGATCACCACACGTAATGCAAGTGCTCGAAGTGGTCGTACTGAGGCACCTATTTAGCTTAAGTGTGATAAGCAGCCAATTCCTTAGCTAGCCGTACACACCCGTGGGTGCTTGCAACTAAGTCGTACTTATCACACGTTCTAGCCTAGCGATGAGCAACCGATTCCTTGACTAGGCGTACACACTGAACTACCACTGGGATTACCAAGCGCAGAATCTTGGAATACGCTACTGGGTTACCAAGCAGTCAATGCTCGTAGTCAAGTCGTACTCACGCGTTGCGACAAGCAGCCGATTCCTTGATTAGCCATACACGTCCGTAGACGCTTGTAATCAAGTCCTACTTGTACGCACTAGGAAAGCAGTAAATAAATAACACAACTTGGGTTTATCCAATCAAGTTCGTCTTTATTGCCGTACACAACTTGGGTTCAGGTTACAAGCTGCTCGAATAAAGAGCCGTTCACTCTAGGACTCCTACTGCGGGCACATGGGAAAAATTCTAACTCTGGAGTGATCAATCTACTAGAGCTTCGCTACTTCTAGCCAGGATTGGGAAATGAAGGAAGTGCCGCCTCTTATTTATAGATATGACGGCAGACCGCGATATCGCGACACAATGCATGTCACATCTCATCAGAGCTTATCAATGATGTGGTGAAGTTGCTCTAGTTGAGAATAACCATGGCTAGGACATTGGTGAAATAAGGAATAGTATCAACACATGGTAACATCCAAGGGTTCACGTGTCCCTTATTTCCATCCTTGGATCTACCCCCTCAAGTTGGACACTTGAGAGTATGCTTAAGATTTGTCATTGAATAGTTTGAGCATTGTACTCCATCATGATAGATTCTAGTTGTAAGGACTAATACCAATTTTCTAATTCTTTAATGAGTGTCTTGGGGAATAACTTAAACTTTTGCCAATCATTTTCTATGTTTTTCAAGGCACATGCATCATAGAAAGCTTAGAGATGGTTCTGTAGATTTTAGTTATATTCCCCTTCAAACCAAGGAATACTATTCATGTATAGCCTTTTGATCCAACTATACTTTACATGCCTTATGGGAATCCTCATTGTCTCTACAATGTTTAGCATACTCCAGGTAGCAAGCAAAGGATCATCAAGGCCATGATTCTAATGCATATGATGCCTTCTACTACCACTTTATTCATGGTGGTGGGTCTCTATTAAATGTCCATGCCCCTAGTCTTGACTTGTCCAATGGTCCTTTCAATTATCTCAGTCCCATAAATCCCCTCCATTACAATCATTTCTCCTACAATTTCATTCAGAGCCAAAAGAGGAAGAAGATGATGATGAAGGTGAAAAGAAAGAAGGACTAGCACCATCACGATGCTTGCTACCCCTTTTTTAATGATCTCAGCCATTATCATGATCATGATTTTTGTCTACATCCCTACCTTGATTCTCCTCCTTGGATCCTTCTGTGTCATTTGATCCATTCTTGTCAGAACCTGGATTATGGATTATGGACTGCAAGTTCTAGTTTTAAGCTCCTTCACTGAAGTTAGAAAGAGGAGATTCAGCAAATGGAAAACCCTCAAAGAAGGGTTCTCCACCATCTTTTTGATATGATAGTTATGAAGAATCATTATACCACTTTCCATTTGTAGGTTTGTAGCATTTATCCAATTGTTAATCCATTAGAAGTTATGCATTAGTGGGATGATAATCCTTAGCATCACTATCTTGCACAACATACAAGCATGAAGTCCTTGGAGACCCAAATGCACAAGAGTTTGTTAGAGCATTGTAGGAATAGATTGATTTGGTAGCAACACAATGTTGCCCTCCATGTTGAGCAATTGTAGTAGGTCATCCTAGTGTAGGATGAAGAAAAAATTGGATACATACTCATTTGGATGAGCATATACCACTCTGTATTGTTGAGGCACTTGCTAATTCATTTCGTCAAACTTGGATGAAGAATCACTTCTATGAGAAGAAGACATATTGTGTTAGAAAATAAAAAATGCAGTGTGCTTCTTAAATTTGTTGTAGACATTTTAATGTATGTTATGACTCTCAAGGTTCATTTAAATGATCCTGAATAATTTTTCACTAAGTCCTAGATAATGCACGTAACAACTAAAATTCCTTGACAATGACACCAATGATGAGTAGCAAGGTACCCCTATGCCCAATCATATGAATCACAAGTGTTCACCTGTGATCTGGTCATATTCTATAGACCTTCAATTCTTAAGTACATTGGTTTCAAGACATCAAATCTAATTGTGATAATCATTGTCTTCTCAACTATACTTGTGGAGCTTAATTATATGGTTAAGTATAATTGAGGCACATGATTTTTATTATTTTATATTTTATTTGTCTATGATTAAGAATAGGTTGAAACTCAATTTGTAATTAATTTAACTAATCTAATTACTAATTAATAATTAA
>MNCI01019568.1:188930-216787 GCA_015680685.1 Gnetum montanum
ATTTTAAAATATGAGAATTTTTTATTAAAAGTATGTGAAAGAAGGAGTTTGGGCAAGGTCAATCAATTAAGATTGTACCAGATGATTTTATCAAAATTGCTAAATTTATGAGTGATTATGAATATGTACGAAAATAATGATGATTACTAAATTATTTAAGAGGTACAAGATGATTTCCAATTAGTCATCAAGAATGAAACACAAGAGATATACAAGTGGGTCCTTCCCAAAGCAGGCTCCCACCCTTAATGCTCTTGTAAAATGACACCTACAAGTGTATGTGGGTACTCAAGGAGTTGAATGCAAATCAAACATGTCTTCCACAATACACATGTTAGTATTATTCCAATTTGAAAGTAACACTATATTATACAAAACCATTAAATTATGATTATATAGAATAGTGAGTTGAAATGGTAGGAACAAAGATTGCAAAAAATGAGATTTGAGGTGTCTTACCATAAGCATAATGAATTCTATGTGTAATCCATGGTTAAAATGAACATTAGCCTTTCTGTCTAGGATCCAACCAAATCCATACTACTTACTAGTGATATCATATTGTATCGTCCCAAAACTAACAACCATAATACTATTTGCAACTATAAGAAATATCATTTCTTGGCAATGAACTACTATGAAGCCATTTATTAACTACATAGTCTATTTAAAAGGAGACTTGGCCATTGGACAAAGAAATCCCTTCACACATCAGTAATATGTCTTTCTAGCCCCATAACCAATGTGACTCAAAGAAACCTTAAAATTTCTATGAATTTTCCTACCTTCAAGCATGAGTAACATGTCTTTGTAGTGGAACTTATAAAAATTTTTATTATATGTATTTATTATGTTATTACTGTGTCAACCTTGTCAAAGGACTACCTTCAAGCATGGATAACATGTCTTTCTAGTGACATGGTAAGGTAGCACTTATTTTAAAACATGCTTCCATTTTTCATTAGAACTCAAGAAAATAATACAACTTAACAATGTAATAAGGCTCATAGTAGTAGCCTTAAAAAATCTACAAATCCCCTTGATGTCACACCCTTATCACTCACACTTAGTTCTTTACCTTTCCACCTAGACATAATGATCATAGATTTATTTTAGTTTTATTGTAATGAGAATATCATTATGTCCATGGTAGGAACATCTTGTCATTAAAAATGTATGGATGGATGATGTGGTATTACAATATATATAATCAGTCCTTTAATTATTTGATAACATAAGGTGAAATTCTTATTATTTCAACTACATCTTGTTTATTCATTTACACTTTATTAGAAAATCTAACAAAAATATTCATATGATAAGTCATAAAACTATAAAAATGAGAAATATATATGAATATAAAAACATAGAAAGAATTTGAAAGATATTAAAGGATGAAAAATGATAAGAAATGTGAAAAATATGAAAGAACAAAAAGATATTAAAGAATGTAGAAGATGGTAAAAAAATGAAAAATTATAAGAAAGATGAAAAAAGAGTGTTTAGTACTTAAGTACAAAAGATGACACCCCCACAACTATTGTCTAAGCTGAAAATTTAAAAAATGAAATGGAACGTAAGTGGTTCAATGTTTGAGGTAGATTTTTTGGAGGAAGGAAAGTCATAGAATGGTTTGACTTGTTAAATTTTGATAAGGATTAACTTTTGTGGGTTGGTTGGGTGGTAAATTTGCATGTCACCTAATTGATATGTAGCTTGGATGATATAGGGCCCTTCCTATAAAGTCTGAGACTTTATCCTATGTGTGACATGGTTTGGGTTATAGTAAATGACTACCTTTAGGCTTAATAGAAACTTGTCTAATCTTGGTGTCATGTTGACATTTGAAATACTTTTTATGAACTTCATTACTTATTTGGGATACTAGTTAGTTTTCATCCAGTAGATTAAGATTCATCAACCATTCCTTTTGGGCTAAGTCTAAATCTAGGTTAAGTGTATAGGTAGTTGTAAGGATATTTAATTTTTCTTGAATATACAAAGTAGGCAATTTTTCATATACTAACTCATATGGTAAATACCTTGTAGGAAGTTTCTAAGTTGATTGGTATGCTCATACAATATCATTAAGTTTAGTAAGTTTTTCCTGTATTTACTAATAATTCTAGATAATATTCATGTAATCTCTTTGTCAGTTACATTAGCTTGATCATGTGCTTGGGGATGATATGGTGTAGTTATTTTATGATTTACCCCAAGTTGTTGCATTAAATTTTTAAACATAGCTCAAGTGAAATAAGTGTCATTATCTAATATTAACATCTATGGCATTCCAAATATATTTACCATATTTTGTTAAAAGAACTTTGTAGTTGTTATAACTATGCAATCTTTAACTACAACTACTTCTGCCCACTTAGTACAGTAATCAAAAGTTGCTATAATATAAGACTTTCCATTAGACATTGGTATGATGGGTCTCATAAATCCAATTTCCCAAATATCAAATGATTCTAGTGGTTGTATCCATTGTTGTAGCCCTTCATTTTTTATCATTACTCCCCCATACTTCTTCTACCTTCAAAATATTATGTAAACCGATGTGCATCCCTAACTATGGTAGGCTAAAAGTAACCTATCATTGTTAATTTTAGCATTGTTCTTCATCTTGCATAATGATCCCTATAGGATCTTTAATGTGCATCTTGTAAAACTTGTTGTTGAATCTCCTCTAGAATTCACCATCATATTAGACCATTTGCACATATTTTATAAATATTCCCTTTAATTTCCATGTATTTTTTTACTTTGGGGAGAAACTATTCTTTTTTCTTTTTATCCCATTCAGCATGAAGTTCTTGTGTAGTTAGATACATTACATAATCAATAATCTATGACTTTGCTACTAAATCTACAATCATTGTTTTCTTAGTAAATAAATTTTCATCAAGGAATTAGTCTCATACTGATTCTTCATTTTCTTGAAAATCCCATCTTAATCTTGATAGGTAACCAATTATAACATTTTTGGTCCCTTTCCTATCAATTATTGTTATGTCAAACTCTTATAGTATGAGGAGCCATCTTATCACTATTGGACTAACCATTGGTTTATTCATTAAAAATCTAATTACACTATGGTCAGTATGAACATAGGTTGAATACTTAAGCACATAATGTATGAATTTCTCTAGTGTGTATACCATTTCCAAAAGCTTCTTTTTTGTGGTTGAATAGTTAAGTTGTGCCCTAGTGATGCTTCTACTAGAGCAGTGTATGTAATATGGTTATTTCTAATCATCAAGTCAACACTACCCATAATGCATAGTTTAAGCATCAGTCATAATGTGGAAAGGCTTAGACCAATCTAGAGCTTGGAGGATTGGTGTCAATATTAGTTTCTCTTTCAGCTTCTCAAATGTCTTCTCATATTGTTCTGACCACTAGAATGATAAATCTTTCTTTGTTAATTCAACAAGTGGTTTACTATCTTTGAAAAAATTTTAATAAATCTTCTGTAGCACTCCTTTAGGTCAAGAAATGATCAAACATTGTTAACTATTTTTGGCCTTTGAGTGATGTTTTAGATGACTTTAACTTTGTTTAGATCTACCTCAATTCCATTGTAAGATACCTTGTGTCCTAGAACTATGTCATCTTGGACCATTAAGTGGGTTTATTACAAGTGTGCTTCAAATTTCTCTCAACACATCATTTCAAAACATGCTCTAAGCTATTCAAAAAAATTTTGAAGTCAAGCCCATATGTAAAAGAATCATACATAAATACCTTGACTACATTATGAATCTATTTTTGGAATATGCTAAGAACAAGTCTCTAGAACATGATAAAAGCATTACATAAGCTATATGGCATTTACCTATATACAAACATTTTCCATGGGCTAGTGAACATTATTTTCTCTTAATCCTTTGGTATGATGCAAATATAATTATATATACTATAGCCATCTAGAAAATTATAATACTAATGTTCTACAATGGTATCTAGAACTCAATCAACAAATGAAAAGGTAAAATGGTCTCTAAATGTTGTCATGTTTAATAATCAAAATTCTATACTAATCCTTCACTTTCCACCATTCTTTGGGATAATCACAAATGAGCTAACCCATTCACTATCCATGATAGGATAGATGAACCTTACTTTTAGCAACTTCTCTAATTCCTATTTGATAACTTCCTTGAGATTTGGATTCAGTCTATGTTAAGGTTGGAAACATGGTTAAACATTTGGATTAGTGTAGATTTGATGTTAACAAATGTGTAGATTAATGACAGTTACCGCATCATAAGAATATACAAATGAAGTTGGCCATTTTTTTACTACTTCCATAATTTTCTCTTCTATTTCTTATTGAGATTGGCATTTATAATTACTAGTTTTCTATTTTTAAGGAAAGCATATTCAAGTGCATCTCATAGGATCTTTAGTTCTAGTGGTTCTGGTTCATATTTTTTTGGTATCTCTAATTTTTTCCATTCAATGTCTTTCTCTCATTGTGACTTCATGTATGAAGGCTATCTTTATATCATTTTCAGTTTATCTATTTTTTCAATATAGGCACTTGTAATATTATCAATTGGTTTTATGCATATATTAGACTCCAACTCTTCTTTATTAATCAACCACTAGGTGCCTTCTTATCTTGTCACTACTACATACAGATACTATTGTACACATGTCTTCAACACATTTGTTGCATACTATGATAACATCTTGTCTTGTCATCTAGACTTTTTGCATGGAATTGCACCTATTATCACTATATGTGATATATGAAACTCAGCACCTCTAAATGATTTTGACTTTATCTTCCTTGAAAAATTTCAAAGATAAATCTCTGATTTCCAACTTAACATTCATAGTGCTAAGCCATGATCTTCCCATGATAATAGGAAATTCACCTTTATTTTTCCCCTCATAGATAGCCAAAAAATCAACAAGATAAGATTGGCTACTTATGGTAGTTATTACATCTTCCACTTGTCTAACTAAAATAGTAATAGACTGGTCAACCATCTCTAATCGAATATTTCTTTTCTTCAACAAAGGTAGATTTCAAGCCTTGTACATGTCTTGAAAGATAAGATTAACTCCTGACTTAGAATCTAGTAGAGTCTTGCATGGCTTGTGTCTTGCTATTTGGAGGCAGACTAAAAGACTTTCTAGATCTATTATTTTATTAAGAAGTGCTCCTAGTTTTATCCAATGGCATATTGTTTGTGTAAGCATGACTGTGGCTAAGTTCTTTTTTATTAAATTTGGAAGCATAGTTTTCTTTTAAGGACTTTGTGTAGAAGCATCAAGAGTAGAAGAAGTTCCTATCCATCAAACCTTTTTTGGACTTGCCTTAGAAAAGGGACATTTTCTTAATCTTGGTTCACTTGTACAAGAGGATCCTCTTATGTAGTAACTACCCTAATAGCACTTTTTTGCTATGGTTGTGTTGGCAATTCCCCTTTCATTACTGGTGGTGCTACTTGTGGTAAAGAATCAGGAACTTAATAGGATGATCCCATTGCTGCTTAAGATAAGTAAGGTTGTGACTCCATGCATGGGGTTGTAGGCCTATGGTATTTTGCTGAATACCAGTAAGAAGAAGTTTGAACAAGAGTGTTGCTAGGAGATATGGGGCAATGTACATAGCATCCATAAGGATCTAGTTTTCTATATGGATATTGTTGTCTTGGTAGTGGCATGCCTCATCACTATGGTTATTACCACTATTGTTCCCTTTATCGATATGGAAAATTTATCATATCATATTCAATTATTTTCTTCATGCCTTGTTTGATCTTCTTTTTGATGACTTGTCTCAAATTTTGATTTGACAACCTTTTTTTAATAAGGTAATTATCATATTATTTGGACATGACTAAAACATTTAAGACATTATTCCTATAGATTATTTAAAATAGAAGGCACTTCAAGCTTTACTCTAATGTCTATATTGAGAACTTTATCTCTTTGTATAACATTTAGCATCTATCTAAGCATTCACTATTCTAGCACACTAATTTGTTACTCATGCCTTCTTTTTTATAGTTCAACATTTGGCAACATAAAAAATTTTATCATATCATATTTAGTCATGGAAAATCAAATAATCTTTATTATCATTCATGAATTGTATATAGGAATAATCCACTCAAATAAAGATTTTGTACAACTATAATTTACCACACTACCGGTATTCACAATAACTCTAACTTTGAGAAAAACAAACCGCAAAAATTTCACTAAGTGTTTGTTAAAAATTATTTTTGATGTGATGGTGAGTTTATATTTATAGGAATGATCATGGCCTAGTACATCGTACCTTTGATGACATATGTTAGGCTACGATATTGCATCTATGATATTGTAATCCTTATAGTAGAAGTGTTACATTAAGGGGTGAAGCTGACACTACAATACCAATGTCACCTATGATACTTAGAAAATTATTCATTTTCTAAATTTTCTAGGGTTATCAAAATTGATGCTCATATGTTACATTATAAATTAAAATGATCTCTAGAGGTCTCCAAGAGCTAAAAATGTGCCTTGTGACATTGTTTTTGAGGATCTTAATGTTCAAACTTAAGTAAAACAATGTCAAAACCATAATTAGTCTTAATCACTAGCAAATTGAAAAAGTGGGTACAACACAAGGATAGTTAAATAGGTAAGATTATGATCAAATTAGAAATGAATGGAAAAAATATTAAATGATCCTCAAACAAATCAAATAGAAAAGCATATGTTAAAATGGAAATAAGGTATTAATCTTTTCATTTTAAATAGGATTCAAAAATTTCTATGAATGTGAAGATTTCCTTTTGAAAATGAGGAAACAGGTTTATGTATTGATTTATTATTGATCACCCTTCAAAATACATCAAGAATCAATAACTTTTAACATTGGTGATAAATTAATAGAATCTCCACATCATTTTCTACAATTTTTCATTGCAAGAAGGTATTTTAGCAATATGCAATGCCAAAAACTAAGAAGACAACCTATAGTTGTAGATACACTAGTTTAGCTATATATTTATTATTTGGTGAAAATAATCTTTTATGTTTTTCAAATTAATGAAATCTCAAATTAACTCATCTGTTCAAATTGATTTTCAAATTCATCTCTTCACCGAGCTTTATGAAAAAAATGATTTATTTACAAGGATAAAGTCTAGATAATAAAGTAGTTGGCCTCTTCACAAAACTCTCAACCAAAATAATAACTTC
Organism: Gnetum montanum; assembly: GCA_015680685.1. NCBI lineage: Eukaryota > Viridiplantae > Streptophyta > Gnetopsida > Gnetales > Gnetaceae > Gnetum > Gnetum montanum. The sequence goes on from MNCI01019568.1 coordinate 196,146, forward strand.
CATAAAAAAATTATGACCAGTAAAGCTCATGCTCACTATTATGACAATAAAATTATTTTACTATGATTGAGAAGGACTCTCTTGGATGGCACTGGTAATTTGCCTCTTGGCCAAAAAAATCTTTTTAACATGAGGTCTAAATTTTGTTGAAAAATTAAAAAATATTAAGCTTAATTAGAGGACATTTTACTAGAGGCTACTAAAAATATCAATGTGCAACAAAAGTTTATGGCCAAGAAGAAGTTTGATGAAGTATATCTACAAGCAAGGTTAACATGCCTCCCGAAGGATCAGCCACCCGAAGGCCAAAAAAGGCTTATTAAAAAAAGGTTGTCAAATCAAAATTTGAGAAAAGCCATCAAAAAGAAGACCAACCAAGACATGAAGAAAATAACTGAATGTGATATGATAAAATTGCAAATACATAGGGATCTAGTTCTTAATAGAGCCAAAGAGAACTCATGTGGAAAACCCCATTTTTTTGAAACAAAGTTAGGTTGATGATGATCATTATGAAGTCTTAATGTCAATAACATAGGGTAACTCTTTTAGGTAGGCAAAGAATTTCATAGTGATTTTTTAAGGAAATAATTTTATTTGCATTATGAAACTTAAATAAAGAAAAATCAAGAAAGAAAGAAATAAATTGAGAAATTCATTATTATAGCTATAATATTAATGTCAAAATTCTATATTTTTCAAGCATGATAGGACATTTATATTTTATGCATAACTTGTTGTCCATTTTTAAGCTACCTTTATCATGAAAATATTAAGCTCCATGAGTTGTTGAGTGTAAAACCTATAACCTTTAACCAAAAAACCTCCTTGATACAAAGTAGAATAAAAATTGAACAATTGCTTGAATATTAAATTTTAATAAAAGATACCATATTTTATTTAGCATTAAGAATTTGAACTAAATGAAGAATGTGACCTAGCATTAAGCACTTAAATCAACTGGGATTTATCCCATTAGGTGGACAAACTTTGCAAGCTAAAAGCATTAAATGTTTTTCTCAAGTTCAAGAATCATTATTTTAGATACAATATGACTCCTTCAACAAGTTTTTTATAAGTTTATCAGCAAGATTTAACTTCATTACTTGATTTTATGCTATGCAACTTAAATAAGGTACCAAGTAAGAATGCTCATGTGCATTTGTAGTTAAACTTCTATGAGAATTAATGAATGCATAAGTTTTACAATCCTAATGATTTTACCAAAAATTCATATATGATGATAATTTTATTTTGATATAAAATAAATGCTTTGTACATATGTTCAATGCCAAAGTTAGAGAGAAGAAAATTAAAACATCTAATTATAAGTTTTCTCTATAAAAGGAGGTAAGTTGATATGGAAACTTTTTCTTAAACATTGTACTGAATTCTAAGCCAAACATTGTCTTTCATGTTGGTTTTAGTCTCCACATTAAACCAAATATTGTCTTTCCTATTTGCTTAGTCTCCAACATTATTTTTCATATTTTCTACTCACTATTGAATATGTGATGTACTGTAAAATTGTGATCTGCTTGTTATTAATAATGATGTGTTGTAAAGTTGTCTACTTGTTATTAATATTATTTTTAGAATATATACCCTAAATGTTGTTTCATAACTTTTTCATGAAAATAACCGAATTGCATGGTCCATGTCATGAATTAAATGCTTAATTGTTACTATTTTAATTCCCAATTGCATCCTTTTTTTATGTTCTACATCATGAATTGAATGCTTAATTGTTGATATTTGACTCCTATTTGTTTTTGGCTTCTTTAGGCTTTGTCTCATCTCTTTTTTGTGTTGTTCATTTAATGGATTTGTTTGCATCTGAATCTACCATCGAAATGGCAAGAATTGAAATTGAATGCTTAATTGTTGATATTTGATTTCTATTCGTTTTTTGCTTCTTTCAGCTTTCTTGTCTCATCTCTTTTTTGTGTTGTTCATTTAATAGATTTGTTTGCATCTGAATCTACAGTGGCTCTCCCTGAATTTCAAAGTTATCCGTTTGAAGATGTATTTTGGAAAACCTTATCTAAGTACGGCTTAATGCATAAAATTTCAAGAGATGTGATAGATGAATCGTTTACCAGATATGTTCATATTTCCAGGGTTGCTGCTGATATGATGGATATCCATATGGCCTACGCATGTTTGTATATTACTATATTGTATGTAAGGATTTACCTCGCACTGAATATGGGTAACACCGTAAGAGTGTTTTGAATTTCCACGGTATTTACGATACATGAAATAATTTCCTGGTTGACTGTTGGAAAGAAATCTGCAGAACAACTATATGAGAGGCACCAAGCAATTTTTTCGTTTTGGAATTTGAAAGGCAGGAAGCTATAACACGGAACTGGTACATGCATGCATACGAGACTAAGAGGGACCAGCATCCATGTCTACATCGGCTGCTAAAATGGTCGGTTAGAAGTGGCCCTGACACTCTAATTTACTCTCGCTCCACCACCCCTTTAAATTTGCATATCCCATGCCACGCCACTCAATCTTGAAAAAAAAGGGCTCAATTAACACATGCAGGCATGAATGAACGAACAAGCGCATGGAACCCAGACAATGCAACATCCGAAAGCGAAATCCAGGCCCAGTGAAAAAGTTAAGCAAAACATGAAATGAAAGGTGAAGTGCATCTTTGCAAATTGTTTCACGTCTCTTCTTCTTCATCATGCACAGACACCATTGTGTCAACAGCATATGAAATATTCGTAGCTAGGACCACCTCGATTTCTCCTGCAATATCTCGATTTAACTTGGAGAGGCATTGCCTAGACGCCACGCGCCACCATATTAAGTAATGTTTAGGCGACCATGTAAGGTTGGCCAAGTATTTAGTCATTCGTACTGCTGGAGCTGAGGTTTATGATGATGGTGATGAGTAGAGTTGAAGTTCAGAGAAGCTCTGCTGCCAGACTCGCCAGGAATGAGCCGGCTGAGTGGCTCAGAGATGAAATATTCTGAAGATGGAGACACCGCAGGCCCGTAGTAGATCCCTGCTGATGCTGGTGGTGGTTATAGTACTCGCTCTCGTGGAACGTCGCGTTTTCGAATCCGGCCATCCCTGCAATGCCCATGTTCATGTTCATGGTACTGGAGGTGTTGATTGGGCGAATATTGTTGTTGTTGTGGTGGTGCAGGAAGTTGTGTTGGTTGATGATATTGTTGCTGTTGTGGTGCAGGAATAAGAGTTTTGGGTCTTGTTCTTCTTCTTCTGTTGCTATTTCTTTGTGTACCAAGGACTGGCCCGCTGGCACTGGCTCGCCAAGCACGTTTGGACCTTGCGATGGAAATCCTGTATTCCATGTTGGCCCCAGAGTGGATTGTGGATGGCAGTGGCCCTCCTGCCATGAGATTGAGACCCCTCGGCCGCGATGCTGGCACAGATGAGTCCTCTTTCACGCACGACGATGATTCTGCTGCTGCTAAATCTTTCATGACCGCTGCCTTTTGCGCTCCGTACACTTTCTTGTATATCCTGCACAGTACCTAGTCGTCCAGCTGCAACAACAGCCCGGACGCAATTATTTAAGATACGATTTAGCGCAGTGATTGTTGTTGGATGTCGTTGCTTTCATTGTCTTTTGGATGCGAAAAAAAAATTTGAAAACGCCAGTTGAACATGTAGCATTAAGCCATCAACAATTCTAAAGTCTTTTTGCCTTTGGAACAGCCATTAACCTCATGTAAAAAACAGTCTTGGTTTGGGATGCATAGATCTAAGAGTCGATCTAGGAAAGTCTATTGCGATTTATCTTCACCTAGGTGCAGACCATACTTCGATAAATAAATGAAAATGCATGCGTGCTTTTATTACCTCGCAGGAAGTCCACTGGGTATGCACATCGAAAGTTGTGGTATCCCAATGCAGACCAAACAAATATTATGATATTGTTCAAAATCTTGAAAGATAAAGGCCGCTAAGAATCTAAGATGGATTCGACCAAATCCAGGCTATTAAATGAAAAGGAATTCTACAAGGAAACAACAGCAGAATTCTACCATGATGATCATCAAAGACAAATGGAAAGGTGAAAGGAATTAAAGGAAAAGCTAGAGAGCAAGAGAATAAGTGCTCGAAGATAACTTGATCCATCTACAACCTTGATTTCAATGCTCTTTTTCTTGCTCATTCTAGTGCTTTTCACATCGATGACTTCACCTTGTTACAATTTCAATGTCTCAAACTGATTTTCCACTTATCCCAGAACTATGGACATAACCTTAAACCTTCCAACCAATCACAGAGCTTTAGTTTCCATGCTCCACCGCCCCATTTGGTGCTTATTCTTGGACTGCAACATCAACTACTTGACATCAAGTCGGATGCGATGTTGGATACTCGACATCAAGTAACCGATGTCAAGTCACTCATACTTATATATATATGACCCCTGTGGTGCCCAAACTTCATTCTCATCATTTGCACCTAAGGAAGTTGTTCAAATTTTCTCTCACAACTCAAAGCTCTACGCACCCACTTTCCACTTATGATATTTAACTCTCTACTGCTTTGATTTCCATGTTGTTTGAAGCTATCTGAACCTAGAGTGTACAAGTTAGTTGTAAGGGGGGTTTGTGCTTGCATGGGAAACTTTTCTTGATTTTCAATAAGTTTATATTGCCCAAAGGGTATTATAAAGATAAGAGTGTTAAAAACTTTAGAAGTTATCATAAATAATTAATTGTATTAATGCCAGAAACCTTAATTTCTCCACCCTAGGGACCATAATCGTAAGAAAGCACACATAAGGAAAAAGAAATCAACTGTGTAAGGTCGTACAAGGAGATAGACACTTTTTGGGCATTTTTTCTTGAAATTTTTTCTAGCTCTACAATCATATGAACTGAGAACTTAATGAACTAAAGTAACAAATAAGGTATAAACTAATTAATGATAAAGAATACAACCTTAGTAACACTTGATCTTTGCTTGATTGCAAATGGCCCCAAAAAGAGGAGCACAAGGACAACCTTCACAAAGGACACCCAAATGCCCACGAGGTGGTAGGGGATAGTAGGGTGAGCTAGATGAACATGTAGAGCAGGAAGCCCAATCTTTTAACATCCATCAAGAGGCTCTTGCTACTAGACAGTTGATCCAAGGAGAGGCCACAAAACCACTAGCTTTCATGCAAGGACAATGTCTCACATTGCCCCTTGATTTCCTTGCAACCATTCAAGAAAAGTCCATGTTGACCATGGTCATCGTGGAGATGAACTTCAAACTATTTTTGGAGTTTTCCCAAGAAGTAGTTCAAATGCAACTCTAGGCATCACCTCAGTGGCCCATTTTTTCAAATAATGGCAAGTGGTACCTTGGTAAGACTCACCAATTTTGACACAACAAAGATGAAGGCACCACTGTAAGCATCTATGAAGTTAATGTCTCTTTCTCAATCAAGGTAATTGTAGTAGCTTTGAATTTGCCAAACAAAGGGGCTAAGGTATCCCATTTGTCCACCAAATTTCACCCTGATACCAAAAAATTATGGTTGAAATAGACATACATCAAAGAAGATAAAACATATAATGAACTAACTCTAAAAAAGAGGATATACTTCAAGATCGGTACATACCATATGTTTTCCACCAAAAGGCTCAACTAACTCTCAAAATATGCGGCCAAGGGAAGTGCTATCTTAATAGGTAAATATGTGGTCAATCTTTGCCAATTCTACTTCACTGAAATTCAAAGATGGTTTAAAGAGAAAAAGGCAGGGAAGCCAACACTCCCATTCCCTTGCCAATAAGGAGGCTATGTAAGCATGTTGGAATTATAGGATACACAAATGATGTCCTTAGAAAGGCTCAAAACACTTCCTTTGTAGAATTGCTCAAACTTGCTGCACCAAGGAAGATCTTGATGAAGAGCTAGAATTACAGAAGGAAGCAAAGCCTGAAGCAGAAGTACAACATGAGCCTGAATATCACCTAGAAACATAGGCTCCATCACCATCACTATCGCAAGATTATAGGTGCTTAATGAGCCATCTACAAAAAAATCACTGAAGCTTCCAACTAGGGAAGCAGAGGTGAGTCCAATCTCTTCAAGGTAATCAATGATGTTGTACAACCCATTGTTTTAGTCAATCCAACAAGGGTGGAGATCTCATTATAGCCAAGACTAGGATCTCGGTGGTCTAGGAAAATCTCAAGGAATGTTGCATCCTTCTAGATGATGCTTGAAACTAGAGAAGGTGCCATAGTTTTGGTAATGTAATATGAGGATGTGGTAGGTGTAGCAAAACTAATCATAGATCATATTAAAGAATCATTCAATGTGCCTATTGTGCCCTCAGTAGATCTGACTAGGACCAAAGATGCATAGATGCTAGCTAGAACTTCAATAACTCCTATGGTGCATAAGGATGTTTTGGATTGATTGTTGTAGATGGGGTAAGTGATGACTACTTTGTTTAACATCCCTAGTGATGTCACTATAGCTTAGTTAGATCTCATCACCACTAAAGGAAAACTGGTCATCACTAAAGTTAGGGTAGTGCATGCAAAAGCAGAAGTGTAGTGATTACAACAAGAGCTAGCCACCCTAAGAGCTGAACGATGGGATCCTACCCATTTTTTTGCACCTAACCAGCTAGAACAATTCAAGAGAAATTTGTTGTCCAAGCTAACTAAAGAGAATGAAATTGTAGAACAAGAAAAAGAGAAAGCAGTTTGAAATGCCTCTACTACTGACATACAATCTCACACATACAAAAAGCATTGATCATTGCACAAGAAGAAAACAAGCATCTTGCCGCTGAGAATTCAAGGTTGACCATAGTCAAAAAGCAAAAGAATATTCTAGAGGAAAGTGTCCACCAATTTAGAAAATAACTAGTGAGCGTCAACTAGGACATTAATAGATTGGCCAGAGAAAATAGAACCCTCTTAATAGAGGAGGTTTGTGTTATTCAACAAAAACTAGCAATAGAAATTAGCACATGGAAAAATAAGGTCAAAAAGCATGAAAAGTTGAAGGAACACTTCTACGATCAAGTAGGCATGTATAAACAAATAAATGAAAAAGAGACCCAAATGGCTAAAGCCCACATTAGATCCTTGTCAGCACAAAATCTTGAGTGGTAGCCAATTCTAGATAGCTATGCCATGATCCACCAAGCAGAAGTAAAGAATAAAGACCTAAAGATCAAATATTTAAAAGAATACATGGCATTGGCTAACCTTAGATATGCCAAACTTGCCATGTTAATAGCAAGTTAACCTTAGAATGAGCTAGAGAAGTAGGTAGCAATCACCTATGCATTGTATGAAAAAGAGTTTGCAGCTCAGAAAGACACTTTATAGAAGCAAAATGTGGCAAACTCAAAATTGGAGGTGATCAAAGCTCACTACTAGGGGTAGAATGATGTCACCTCAAACCTAGCTAGGAGATTAACAAATTACCAAGAATTAAGAGGGAAAGCTAGGGCCTTTAAGGAAGAATGATGGCAGTTTGTGGCCTAGTACATGAAGGCCAATTAAATGTTTCTGCAACTACCATGTCCTTGGGATGTACCGATGCCAACACACATTGGCTTAGTAGCTTGGATATTATGCAACCCAAGGATGAAAGAAGAAAAGTTGCAGGCATTGCTTGATTGCCACAAATTTCACAAGCCTGGCAACAAAGGGAAGCATTTGATGGAAGAGCCACCACCTCCGAGCACTACATGAGTCTTCCAGTTTTTGTCTTGTAATATTGTCTCTACATTTTTGTAACGACCACTATGACATGTACAAGTCAATTGTTTTGTCTATTGTTTAAGTCAATCAATAATCCCATACCTTCCTTATATTTTGTGAAGAACTTGTTCCTCATTTTGTTTAACTCGAGGATGAGTTTTCATTCAATAGTGGAGGTATGATGAGTCGTGAATCTATCAGCTTTGATATTGGGTACCTGATATCAGATACCCAATGTTAGAGCTAGGAAGCTATGTTAGATATTTGATGTCATCTCCTCTGTGCATGCCTATAAATATAGCACTTGGGTTCATGGTTTGGGGGGCAATAGGAAAAGTAGCTTTTTTGTTTAATTTTCAGTTAGCTTCTTCATGGATTGTTATTTTCCAATGCATGCCAACACTATGATGTTTGTAATCATACAACACCTTTGTTCAAGTGTGACATACTTGGACATGTTACATGATAGGAAATAAAGATCGAGATTACTCCCATCATTGCAACATCCACTTAGATTATTATTATCTTTAATTTTTAATTATTTACTATTTTTGTTAGTTAACATTTTTATTTATTGTTATTTACTATTTCCATCATTAAGCAAAATGTGTACACTTTAATCAATAGCATTTAAGTGTAAGTATTTGGTAATCTAATAGTGTATCGTTTGGCACATCCAATGACATACACTTGGTAGTCCCAGAGGTAGTCTCATGAAGTCCAAGGCATGCACAGATGATTAAGAGTAGATACTCATTGCACATAGGCTAGTTTAGATCTTATTTTCCATTATTTATTAGCTTAATTAATTTATCTCTTTTTATCACTAGGAGCAGCATAGAATTAGACAACATCATACACCTCACTTCGGACTAAATCATACATGACAAAGCGACCACTAGTCCAAGTGGGAAGACAACAAACTATGATCAGAGCATAACAATCTAGATACCATAACTAGTTCCAACCATAGAATTTTACTGGATCATGCGTGAACACTTATGATTTGTATGGTTGATCGTAGGGGTACCTTTCCACTCATTAGAAAGTTTCCATGTTTTGTGGTAGGCCCAAAGGACATTGTTGAGTTTTCTACTCTAGTCTTTCCTATATTTGCTAATTATTCTTGTTAGGATCTTTATGATTTCTTTATTTGTAACTTCAACTTAACCATTGGCTTGGGGGTGGTAAGGTGTTGTTAGTTTATGTTCAACCCCCAAGCATTGCATGAGTTTCCAAAAGGTAGTGCCTATGAAGTAGGTCTCATTGTTAGAAATTAATGCAAGTGGCACACTAAACCTATTTACAACATTCTATTGTATAAACTGAGTAGTAGTAGCAGATGTACAATTAATGATGGTTGCTACTTCTACTCATTTCATACAATAGTCAACTGTGATTATGATGTATGTCTTTCCATTTGACATGGGCATGATGGAATCCATGCAATTAATACCCTAGATGTTCAAGAGTTCTAGTGGTTGGATCCACTATTAAGGTTCCTCCATTCAAGTAGTCGTTCCACCATCTCATTGGCAAGGTTCACAAGAGTGGACAAATTAGTGAGAATCCCTTAAGATTATTTGCCAATAATACCCTACCATTAGGATTTTAATCGCCATGCATCTCCTAACATACTGGCCTCCACAAGGATCCTCATGATCATCCTAGAGAATGCGTAGTTGATCAGCATCAAGGACACACCAATGAACCAGGCCATTAACGCACACCTTGTAAAGGTGTCTGCTGATCTCTATGAAGCATTTTACCTAGTGAAGAAACTATTATTTCTTCCAATGGTCCAACACTTGTGGCATATTTTAAGTAAGAAGATAGGTGGGAATGCCATCATATCATTAAGTCTTAGTCGAAAATTTTTTAGTTATAGCCTCACCAAAGAGAAGTTCATCAGGAAATAGATTAGATAGTGGACTTTCTTCCTTTTTGTTGTTCCATTACAACTAAGAAAAGTGGTCAACAACCACATTCTCAATTCCCTTTTGATCACTAGCCACTATATGACACAAGGACTTATCGTTGGCTTATTCATGAGGAAATAAATGGCACTATGATCCATGTGCACAAACATCTTATATCCAAGCACATAATGCCTGAACTTCTCTAGGGTGAACACCACTATCATTAATTCTTTTTTGTGGTGGTGTAGTTTAGTTGTGCACACACAATGCTTTGACTAACATAGTGGATGTAATATAGATGTTTCTTGTCATCCAACTATATAAGCATGACTTCCAAGGTGTAACTTGATGCATCCATCATAACATGAAATGGTCTGAACTAATCAAGTGTTTATAGAATTAGAGTTTCTACAAGTTTCTCATTCATCTATTAGAATGTTTTTTCATAGCCATTGGTCTAGAATAATGAAGCATCTTTCTTTGTCAACTCAATTAATGATTTTTTGATCTTAGAGAAATTATCTATGAATCTCTAGTAGTAGCCAATGTGTCCAAGAAATGACCGAACATCTTTGATAGTTTTCAATTGATGGGTAATTCCTCGGATGACCCTTATTTTTTTAGGGTAAATCTCAATTCTTTCTTGTAATATTTAGTGCCCCAATGCAATGCCCTTTTGGACCATTATATGACTCTTTTTCTAATTAAGGCACAAGTTTGTTTCCACACATCTTTTTAGTACTTACTCAAGATTGTTCAAGGATTGCTCAAATGTAGCTCCATAGGTGGAGAAGTCATCTATGAAGGCCTCCACTATGCTACCAATTTTCTGTTGAAAGATGCTTAAGAATAGACATTGAAATGTAGTAGGAGCATTGCATAGACCAAAAGGCATCTTGCGATATGCAAAGGTCCCCCATGTATTTATGAATGTTGTTTTGTCCTAGTCCTTTGGTACAATCTAGATTTGGTTATAGCCACAATAACCATCCAGAAAACTATAATAGCAATACCTAGATATAATGTCTAACACTTGATCAATGAATGACAATGAGAAATGATCCTTGAATATTGTCATATTCAACAGCTACAAATGGATCCAGACCCACCACTTGTCACCTTTATTTGACACAATCACAACTAGACTAACCCACTCACTATCTGCAATGGAATAGATGAACCCTACCTTGAGGAATTGTTTGATTTCCTCTTTGACGATTTACGTCAATTTGGGATTCAATCACCTTTGTCGCTGCCTCTTTGTCTTCATGGTTGGGTTGATGTAGATATGATGCTGGCATATCCTAGGATCAGTCCTTGTGAGTTCAAGATATGACCAAGAAAATGCTACTAACCATTTTTTAACCACATTCAATAGCATTTGTTTCTATTCTAGAGCAAGATTTGCATTGATTATTACTAGCTTTCCATTTGTTAAGAATACAACAAGAAAAGTTTTTTAATTCAAGGGACTCTTGCTTGAAATTTTTAGAAATTTCCAACTCTTCCCAATAGGTTTCATCATTTGTATCATCATAGAATTGATGATGAACTTTAGTTCATCCATGCCTGTGACATACATGCATGTTAGGCTCTCAATAGGTTCCATGGAAAGTGTGTTGCTTTCAAGATCAATGGTCAACCACTGGGTGCCCTCTTGTTTTATGGATACTACATACAAAAACCTTTGAATATCTACTTCTAGTGCACACTCCCTATATGTAGAAATGAATGCTCATTTAACACACCAGAGTTTCTGCACATAATTGCACCTTGTATCACCATGCGCAATGCATGGAAATTGCTTCTTCTCAATCTTTCTAAATGCATTTTCCTCAAATCTCTCCAGGGAAAGATCTCTGATGCCCATTCTTGCATCAACAGTGCTTAGTCATGTCCTTCCCATGATTATTGGGAAGTTGCCTTTGTAATTCTCAACCTTGGTTACTAGGAAATTAGTAGGATAAGACCACCCACAGATAGTGGTCATGATGTTTTCCACTAATTCCAATGGAATAGTAATGGACTAGTCTACTAATTCTAATTAGATATTACTATTCTTGAGAGGAGGTAGGTTCTAGGTAGTATACATCTCATGAGAAGTCAAGTTGACACAAGAACTTGAATCAAGAAGAGATTTACATGGTTTGTTCCTAGTAATCTGTAAATAAATAAGAGGGTTCTAGGATTAGCTAAATTCCTAGAAAGGTTATCAGCCCAAATCTAATCAAATACAACATAAGTAAGCATAATAATATAGATTCAAGCTGGGATTTGATTTGAAGGGGACTCAAAGGAATTAAATACAGAGAGAGATGGAGGAGCAAGATTGCCAACTGCATGTGTATGTGAGGGCTTAGATGGACTATGAAGTTGGAAGAAAGGTCTTTTCCATGATCTAGTGTTCAAACCACTCAGTTGAGGAACCAATATTAGATTAACAGCCTTGGTGGCATTGTGTTGTTACAGTTGGGTTGGAAGTTCACCCTGCATAGATGGAGTAGGTGGTAGCTATGTTGAGGGTGGAGGAACATGTGCAAGGATAGAAGGAGGATAAGGGTAAAAGGTGGTATCCCTTATTGCATATGAAGAATGAGTTTAATAATAGTCAAGAGGATAGCAGTGAGGCTGGAAAGTAAAAACATGATTGAAAGAGTCATGTAGAGACAAGGGCTACTAAACGTAATATCCATATGGATCAAGTTTTTTGTAAGGGTAGTAATACCTTCATGGTGCTAGCATCCATGATTGTGGTTACTGCCACTATTGATACTGCTCGTATGGTTGTAGTGAAGTTCCACTTGAATAATACTATTATTTCTGGTGGAACTGCCTAGGATTTCCTTGGGAATAAGGTAACCTTCTAGGTGTTTACCTTTGTGCTAGTCATGGATTCAAAGCATACACCCCAAACTTCTGTAACTGTGACATGATGGGACAACATCCATTAGGATGTTCATAATGGTAGATGTCACACCCACCATCATCATCTGATTTAGTTTCCAAAACTTCCTCTACTATAGAAATCTTCCCCTTACCTCTTTGATTCGCACGTTTAGCTTCCTTGCACCCCCTACAATCATAATCACTACCTTGTTCTTTGGACTCTTCAACAATTTTTAGAACAACTTGAAATCTACTATCAATAGAGTCCCATAATTGATCAACCTTAGCCAAAACTTCAAAGGTAAAATTTTGAAGCAACAAGGTTTTCCAATTCATCACCTTATCAAGTGATGATTCCTCCTCACTATCACAGAATCACACCTCCCTCTTGTAAATGGAAGGATCACAATTGTATGCTTCTACACTTTTACATTTCCTTAACTCTCCTTCTTCTTTCACTACCTTCTCAATTAATCATTGAATCTAATGGGCTCTTAATTCTAAAAATTACCCTTGGGCATAGATGCTAAGAGTTTTCCTTGCTTCTTATTAGATCCCATCTACAATTTGGCAAAGTTGCTCTAGTTGAGAATAACCATGGTTAGGACATCAATGGAATAAGAAATAGTATCAGCACATGGTGAAATCCAAGGGTTCATGTCCCTTATTTCCACCTTTAGATCTGCCTCCTTAATTTGGGCACTTGACATTATGTCTAAGATTTGTCATTGAATAGTTTAAGCATTATACTCCATCATATGATAGATTGTAGTTCTAAGGACTGATACCAGTTTTCTACTTCTTTAATGAGTGTCCTAGGGAAAAACTTAAGCTTTTTCCAATCATTTTCTATATTTTATAAGGCACATGCATCATGGAAATCTTGGAGATGGTTCTATAGATTTGAGTTATATAACCCTTCAAACCAAGGAATATTGTTCATGTTTAGCCTTTTGATCCAACTATCCTTTACGTGCCTTATAGGAATCCTCATTGTCTCTACAATGTTTAGCATACTCTAAGTAGCAAGAAAAGGATCATCGAGGCCATGATTCTGATGCCTATGATACCCTCTACTACCACTTTATTCATGATGGTGGGTCTCTCTTAAATGCTCGTGCCCCTAGTCTTTACTTGTCCAATGATCCCTTCAATTTTCTAGGTCCCATTAGTCACCTACATCACAATTGCACCTCTTGTAGTTTCATTTAAAGCCAAAAGAGAAAGAAGATTAGGATGAAGGTGGAGAGGAAGAAGGACTAGCACCATCATGATGCTTACTACCCCTTCTTCAATGATCTCGGCCACTATCATGATCATGCTTTTTGTCTACATCCTTGCTTCAACTCTCCTCCTTGGATCCTCCTTTGTCATTGAATCCATTCTTGCCAGAACCTAGATTATGAATTGTGGATTACAAGTTCTAGTTTTAAGCTCCTTCATAGAAGTCAAAGAGAGGGGTTTCACCAAGTGAAAAATCCCCAAAGAAGGGTTCTCCACCATCTTTTTAGTATGATAGGTATGAAGAATCATTACACCACATCCCCTTCGTAGACTTGTAGCATTGCTCTAGTTGTCAATCCCTTAGAAGTTTTGCATCAATGGGATGATAATCCCTAGCATCACTAACTCGCACAACATACCAAGTGTGAAGTCCCTAGAGGCCCAAATGCACAAGAGTTTGTTAGAGCATCATAGGAACAAGTCAATCTAGTGGCAACACAACATTTCCCTCCATGTTGTGCCACAACAAAGGCTCATCCTAATGTAGGATGAAGGTGAAATTGGATACATATACATCTAGATGAGCATATACCACTCTGTATTGTTGAGGCACTTGCTAATTCATTCTATCACACTTGGATGGAGAATCATTCTTGTGAGAAGAAGACATATTGTGTTTAAAAATAAGAAATGCAGTGTGCTTATTAAATTTGTTGTAGATATTTTAATGTATGTTATGAATTTCAAGGTTCATTTAAATGATCTTGAATAATTTTTCACTGAGTCCTAGATAATGCATGTAATAACTAAAAGTCCTTGGTAATGGCACCAATGATGAGTAGCAAGGTACCCCTATGCCCAACCATATGAATCACAAGCGTTCACTCATGATATGGTCAAATTCTACAAACCTTAAGTTCTTAAGTACACTAGTTTTAAGACATCAAATCTAATCGTGATAATTATTTTCTTCTCAACTATAATTGTGGAGCTTAATTATATGATTAAGTATAATTGAGGCACATAATTTTTATTATTTTATATTCTATTTTTCTATGATTAAGAATAGATTGAAACTAAATTTGTAATTAATTTAAATAATCTAATTACTAATTAATAATTAACTACCCTAACATAGGTATTTGATCCCACTTCTGTGCACATCCTAAACACGTATAACGCTACTGGGTTACCAAACATTAAGAATTGCTAAGATTACCAAGAGTCATATGCATGCTCAAAGCAATCATACTTATGTGCTTAATTAATTAACTACTATTTAATCTAGTTAGCTTAATTTTAGCTTAATTACTTGGAAGCATTAAAGGAAATTGCATAAAATATTAAATGCATGAATAAAATATTTAAGCTAGCCAAGGTGTTGCAAAGTTTGATTAGAAAGTTCATCTTTATTGCCACACACACTATTGTGCTTAGGTGCAACAATGCTCAAATAAAGATCTGTACTCTCAATGACTCCTGCTATGGGCACTTTGAAAAATATTCTAACTCTAGAGAAAAGAAACTGCAATAGCTCTGTTATGCTATGACAAAAACTATCTCAAAACCATGTGCCCAAGCACTATATTCAAAGACCAGCACATACCTTGTGATATCAGATATCTGACATCACATCTTTGGGTTTGATATCGGATACCCGACATTGTTGCTCCAATATTGGATATTCAGTATCGAAGCCTTGCTAAATGTGATTCATTAGATATCAAAGATTATTCTAAACCTCTAGTTAATTTCTTAATTTATTAGGAGCATAAATATTATAGAGTCTATCATTTTTTACTTCAATAAGTAATTCAAAGAACTCTACCAAGGTTATTAGAGCCAAAACTCAAAACTTTTCTAATCTAGTATTTATTAATTAAAATAGCAATGCTTCCTTTATTAACTTCATGATCAATAAAAAATGCAATTAATTAAAATTCATTTACCAATAAAACTAACACAAAATGTTGAGATCTTAATCTCTTGAAGGAAAAGAAAATTTGAAGATAAACACTAGGTTAAAAGATACTCCTTAGAAATCCTTGCTCTTGACTTATTAGAAAGGCTATAAACATTTCATAATAATCCTAATATTAGGATGTAGCAAAAAAGGCCTATACCCTTGATTTCTTAGGCTTAGCATTTATCTCAAAATTTGTCACCAATAATTTAAAAAGCATTTTTCAATACAAAAGAATTTGGAATATTGGTAGAAGTACCGATAGAAGAAAATACCTCATGGGCTTTTGATGTCCTTTTACAANCATTTGGAATATTGGTAGAAGTACCGATAGAAGAAAATACCTCATGGGCTTTTGATGTCCTTTTACAATGCTTTACTAGGAAAATCTTTCTACATCAATACTTACATTGCTAGTCTTTGCTAATAAAGTCTTCTTTTTCCAAAGAACAATTCTTTGTAGGTATAGAAAATTTACTGGTGATGAGTAATGAGTAGTACCTACACTCAACCATTCAAATCACAAGCATTCATGTGTAACTTCATCATAATCCATGGACTAGACTAGTGAGGTATCTAGATTATTTAAGTATGGTTACAACTTGTTGTCTTCCCAATTATACTTATGTTAGACATAGTGTGTATTATTAAGTGCAATTGAGACATATGATCATTAATGTTATTTGGTCATAATTATAATGTTATTAAAATATTAAATTTTAATCCAATTAATTTAAGTGTAGAAAGTTAAGTCTATTCTAGCCTAAGTGATGAGTAGTCATTTCCAACTTATCATACACATCTTAAACGTATGTTATTATTAATGAGTTATCAAACATGCACTACTAGATATACTAAGTATTAGCATTGTTGGGATTACCAAACAATGATGTAATTAAACTTGTAGTTGCTCATACTCATTCTGCATGATTAACATGCATTTTAAAATTAAAATATTTAAGTAAAAACATGTGAAAGTAAATATTAAGCCATGTGTACATGAAAATAAATTACATTAAAGTAAATTTTAGGCTAATTCAAATTGCTATAATGGAAAAGAATAATCTCCATCTTTATTATCAACTTTGAAATATGTTGAGGTTTATAGCACTCAAATAAGGATTCTCATATAGTAAGAATAGTGTCACTATTTTTTTTTTCACTTTTGTTTGAGGTCTACCAATAGTTAGCATTGCAAGATTTGTGTAACGCAATTTAATTAGCTTCATGTTGTCGTATTCACTTTTTTAGTATTTCCATAATCAAGACGAGTATGGTTTCAATGTTAGTACATTCACTTGAACTATAAAAAACCCCCAAATTCATCATCATTAGTCATCTTTTGGACTTCCATAGATTCCTTAAAGGTGTTCCTAGTCATGATCCAACATATAAGCATCAATTTTGATACTTCTAATAAATTGAACAATATAAAAATTCTAAGTAGCATTCAAGTGATCCTAGGTAATGCATCAACATCACTTACCTTAGTCAACATTGCATCATCACATCAAAATTTGTCTCATGATTCTAGTTTTGCCTCTATTGAACCTCCCATGACTAATCTACATCAATCTCAAGAAAAAAGGCATTAATTTCAATGATTTTAAAAAACTTCAAGAGATATGAAATAGAAATTGTTTTTAAGTATGATTAGGTGACATTGATGCTAGCATCAACATCACTTACCTTGGTAAAATTTATAACATGCATCATAAACTTTCATCTTGACTATAATTTTGGTTTTGATAGATTCCTAGCATTCATTTGACATTGTTGCAACATGTTTGTCTTTATTTTAGGCATCATCAACCATTCTTGTGATCCTAGAATAATAGTTGTAAAGATAGTGCAAGTATTGGTATTAATGCAAGTGACACTGACACCAGCATTAATGTTACTATGTCAGTGTCCTACATCATTAGCTTTAGCTATCTTTCATGAACTTCTAGTTTTCAAAAATGAGCTCTCTCTAGCTACACTTAATATGGGATGAATTTTGGAAATTCTGATAGTATAAATACTAAGCTAAAACATGAATTCATGGTTGCTTTTCTAAGATTCAAAACACTTTTTGAATTCCAAGAGTTCTAGAAATATGGAATAAGCTTTGAGTGATGAAATAGAATCTAAGTATATAAAATGTAAGTAAAAGAGCATATAATATTAAATATATAAAGCTATGATATAATGGGAAATTATTTTATTTCCCTTCCCAAATAATAAAAATTCTTTGTAGCTAAAAAAGAAGCATTCACCTTCTATGGAGGGTCAAGCTATAAGTGTTAAAGAAAAAACACATAAGTGAGAAAAAACTAATAATAAGAGTACAATTTGTGAAAAAAAAAGGTTTGGAGAGTGAAATTTAATCTTTAGAGTATGCTTATATGGATGGAGTAGCTATAGATGCTATCTAAATCAATTTGGGACCAAATGAGGTTTTTTTGACTAAGTGTCCTAAGATTGACATTGGAGCTGAAAAAATTCTAACTCTAAAGACTAACACTCATGTTAAAAAATTTGATGTGTGCGATGCTAATGCTAATGCCATTTGACTAACACTAACATTACATCAATGTTAGTGCTAAATCCATGGGAGACACCACAGTGACCATGGAGCATGCATAAGGTATTGGAATGTTTACTGCTTATGCTCTTGATCTTCTAAAATCTAAAAAGGTGCTCTAGATCTCAAGAAAACTAGTTTTAAATTTCTGATTTGATTCATATTTATAGGCTTAGGATTTTCAAATTCAACCTACATAGAGTTCACTAAGATTTCACTTTTAGAAACTAGAAGCTGATGTACATATTAATGCTAGATCCATAGAGCATCATGATGATCATGGAGCATGTAGAAGATGTTGGAATGTTCATTTCTTATGCTCTTAATCTTCTAAAATCTCAAAAAGTGCTCTAGATCTCAAGAAAACTAGTCCTAAATTTTTGATTTCATCCCATTTGTATAGACTTAGGATTACCAAATTCAGCCTACATAGAGTTCATTTTTAGAAACTAGAAGTTGAAGTACAGATTGATGATGCTAAAAAATATAACTTTGGTGATGATGCTGAGCTAAAAAATTATAAATTTGGTGCTAATGCTAAGCTTAGAAATTCTAACTTTGGTGTTAACACTGAGATGAAAAATTCTAACTCTAGCAATAACACTGATGCATCACCTTATCCCATGCTTAGAAAAATTTTTATGTTTCAGGTGTTGATGAAAATTTGACTAAAGTAGGTCATACTAATGCTCATGTTACATCATCTTGATAATGCTGATGCTTGCATCACTTGTTTCATAATTAGAAAAATTTTCGATCAATAGGAAAACTTATGAATCATGCTAAAGAATTGACTAAGGAAAATGATGCTAATGCTAACTTTAGCTTCAACAGCACTAAAGTATAAATTTTCTAAAACATCTCATTTTGAGCCTTAAATGTTAGCAAAAATACCCAAAATAAGGCTTTAAGATGCTATGAGAGATGGCATTTTTTAGTGTGTTTCTTTAAGTAACATTGATGATGATGCTAACAATGGCTTTAGCATCACCTAGCATCAGTTACCCAAAAAGACCTCAATTTAGGCCTTCAAATACTGCCAAAAGTGAACTAAAGTTCATTCTTTTATGGATGGTTAGGGGCTATCACTAGAAGCTTGTAGAATCCCATGATGCTATCCAAGATAGTATTTTTGAAGGTGTTTCTATAGGTGATCTAAGGCTAATGTTAGAAAAAGTTTTCCTTCTTGGGGTCCTAGGGTAAACTTGTCAAAATGCCAAAAATTGATTTCTACCATGCTAAGACTATTATAGATGAGTCATTTGGAGCATTGTAAATACTTATAATAAAAATTTTTCATCATACCCCCACAACTTATTGAAAACTCATCCTCAAGTTCATATAAAAGGAGGATAGAGTTCCTTATAAATTTGTGGGATCACATGGACTCAACATCATGGCACGTATTTAGATGAATGGTTCTACTATGAATACCATATCTTTGTTTTAGTGAAGTTACAAAATTATCATGCAATGCATGATTGACCATAAAATATAAAATAAAATAATACAAAACTTAATGTATGTTCTTTATGTTCTAGGTGGTGGTGGCTACTTCATTGGCCTTTACCTTTATCATTTTGATTTTGAAATTGATATTTGTTTAGCAGTGCTTTAAGCTTTTATTCCTTTGATCTAGGATCATGTACAATCCATGCAAATTCAACAATGTTTGCAGAAGTTGGTACTTCTCAGTGACATGGTAGCTATAAAAACATCTTATTGGCTTTAACCTATCTCACTACAAACTATGTTCATTCTATTTCAAAATCTCTGACCATCTTCTATAGCTCTTGATAATCTATCATTCTTCTAGCTAGGTTTACTACTACATTTTTCCAATCTGGGTAGCTAAGCTTGACTATTTATAATTCATAGTTTGCAATATAATGCTTTTATTGTGCAACTTTTCTATCTACAAACTCTTATTAATACATGCAATATACCTTAGCTACCTACTACTTCAACTCTATCCTTGGTCTAACTACTCTCAACATGGCTATGTTAGCATATTAGAGATTTTCTTATCCCATGTACTTTGTCAAGTCTCCTATCTATTGGTCTTTATCCTTTATCTCAAAATTGATGTATGTGGGCAAAGCTATCTAGTATGGGTTTCCAATCAAGTGTTTTTATTATGATGGAATTGATTTTGGCTTTGGCCATCTAGATTTCTTTCTCAATCATCTACTTATACATGTCCACTTAATCCTTAAAGTGTTATTTAAGCATTTCATGTTTTTTTGGCCTCATTCTACCACATGCTAATTTGAATGACTAATTTTTGTCAGACTACACATACTTCATCCAATGATAGGGCCTTGTTTTCATGGGCAAGTTGTCTAATATCAAGATTGACTCTAGA